>VXCM01003742.1:45787-60147 GCA_014773175.1 Lucifuga dentata | reverse complement strand
GGGGGGGGGGGGGGGGTGTCATGTCATGGTCAGCAGTCATCTCATGTGGGATTAGGATTCATCTCCTGGGAGTTAGGATGACGTGTCCCAGCTGCATGGATTGTAGTTACACCTGGATAGTTATGACTGAGATTTGATCACAGTGCAGGTTGGATTTTATCGCATTTGACTTTGCATTTACACCTTGTGTGAGAAGATTGCAGTTCACAACTTGTCCACCAGCCGTCACCACTGCGTCTCCCGCCTTTAAACAGTCACCTGACCGCCTCACCTGCTCCCAATTCCCTCATCAGCAGTGTGTCTATACACACCACCCAGTTTCCTTTGTTCCCTGCCAGGTCATCATGGAAGCAGATCTTAGGCTGCTTTCACATGATAAGCAGTATTTGCGTTGCGGAGAGCGATCTGCAGGTCGCTCACCTCGCTGCCTACACTCCTGACACCCTGCACCTTGGCCAGTGCATGGAACAGTGCTAACGTAGCAACAAGAATCAAAATCAAGGTCATCAAGATGCATTACTGGATATGTAAAAACAATCTAGCACCGAACTTAAAATCTAAATCTATGATTTTCGGTTCTAGAGCCAAACTAGCTGGTGGACCACAGCTAAAACTATTACTACATGGTCTCCAATTAGAACAAGTTAAAGAAACCAGGCTTTTAGGCATTATTCTGGATCAGCACTTCTCTTGGTTTCCTCAAGTTGATAGTGTTCTGAAGAAAATGGGAAGAGCTATAGGTATTAGCAGAAAGTGCATTTCATTTGTTCCTCCAGCTACTATGAAAATGGTGGTATTGTCATTAGTACTAAACTTGCATACTGCTCTGTGGTTTGGTCTGCAATGAGTAAGAAATATATAAGAAAGCTTCAGGTGGCTCAGAACAGAGCAGCCAGATTAGCTCTGCATCGGTCGTTTTATACAGATAAAATGCACTCTGATCTATCATGGTGACCAGTCCAAACTCAACTTCGTCTTTGTACTATTCTTTTCATTAGAAAAGCCATCTTCTCCAGAAAACCAGAATTTAAAAAAAAAAAATCAGCTGGAATATACATATCACAAACACAATTATTTAACAAGAAATGCAAAGAATGGCCATCTCTCTCTTCCCAAACCAAACACAAACTACCTGAGAGACACGGTTCTGTACAGAGCCTCATCTGACGGGAACTCATCGCCACTTCATACTAAGCATATTAAGACAGGAAAAGTTTCAAAATACAAGCAAAGGAAGGAAGTCAGCTAATTGCGACCATCTTTGAGGTGTTTTATGTATCATTTTAATTGAGATTTTATGTATTTATTGTCTAATGAGATGCACATGAACTCAAGTATTTAACTGTTTTTAAAAGTTACACAATACCTGTTTAATTTGTACATTTAATGTCTGTTTGACTATTTGTTTTCTTATGTATGTATGTATATTTTACGTGTATTGATGGAGCCCAACTGCATTGTGGAAACTAATGGGGATCCAATAAACAATAAACAATCAAGAAGTGCCTGAGGTAAACAGCCATTAACTAACCTACATTAGCAGCTAAGCTAGCTGTAGCTTCAGATATAGCTAACCTAATATTTGAAATCTGATTGTAGCATATATGCCTGTGTATAAACCTAGTAGTCATGTCTGACTGCTGACATTTCACTAAGCAAGCACCTTTCTTCTCAGATCACGATACGATTTTAAAGTCATGTTGTACAACTCAACAAATTTCTCAACATGTTATTAACTTCTCCTTCATTGGCATGTTGCTTCTTACGTCAGGTACAACTGTTCTCTCATTGGTTGCATGTTGGAAAGGTCAGCAGCGGACAGGTCAAAGTTGAATTTTGTTGAACTTGGAGCACAGCATCAAAACGGAGAATCTGGGCGACATTTGTTGCTCAAGTGTTGGGAGTCACCGCTCAGCTCCCAATACACAAAAATGTAACGCCGCTCAACACTTAGCATGTGAAAGCACCCTTAAGTGTTCAGCCATATACCTGTTTACCTTTGTGTGTGTGTGTGTGTGTGTGTGTGTGTGTGTATAAATAGTGTGCATATAAACGTGACTGAATCAGTGTATTCTCATTGTTGCATGGATAGATTTTAGAGTTTGTATATTTCCCATATTCTACCTGCTCCTCTGTGGCTGAAGATCACTGCTCAAAGATTGTTTTTCTGTTTGTAAGATTCTCCTTGAACTTCATTTGCCCAAATAAGGATCTTAATACAACTGCAATCCTCTCCCCCCCCCCCCCCCNCCCCCCCCCCCCCCAATGGAGGATTCTGGGCATTTGAGCAGCTCTCCATAAACTGTGTTTATAAGCAGTAAACTGCTTTTCTGCTCGTTCACATCTGAATGAAAGACACTTAGCGCTGACATAAAGGAAGGGTGGAAACACGATCCCCGGCCTTCAGCCTTTAAATGTAAAGCAAAGCACATTTACATGTGCAGTATCACGCATATGTTCAGCTTTGTTTACATGTCCTTTATTGAATTGTTGCTCTAAGCCACATTTGCTCTGCTTCCACTCTGAGTTTATTGCTGGAATGACTACAATAAATTATTCCATTGGGGAAGCCAATAAACATGCAGTACATGAAGCATCGCTGCAGCTATTCTCTAGATGTGATGATGTAACTGGTTAGTTTGAGAACATGTACGAAATGTTCCCTGGTGTCATCCCTTCAACACCAGGAAATTCCACCGCTACTCATGATGTAACTCACTGTGACAGACAACAACCTTCCCCTTTATTTGGAAAAGGTCTGGATAGGACACAATAGGTAGTTTATAGAGCAAGTGGTGGGCAGAAGTGTTTGTAATAGTGTTTGAAATCTCCCTGGAGGTGGGTCAGGTGAGAGAGAGAAGAAGTGGTGAGATGCTGCCTAAACTTTCACCAGAGGACAGCAGCTCCTGATGAAGGTGTGGGAACATCTGTCAGCTCCTTCAATCAGTTTGTCCACAAGGTGATTTTCTGTGTGAATGCTGCTTTGTCCTGGACATCTAGTAAGAAGGTACCACACCCTGCATGCTGAGACTCAGGATATTTAGATGCTGGAAAATATCAGACATATATATGCAAGTTTCCGAATCCACAGTGCATCTGTAAGATGCCTCCAAGCTGTGGATTTTCAGAAGCAAGGAATGCTGCATCTCTTCTCTGAGTTCATATATGCAGCTCAGAATGGCTCTTCTGACAGTGGACATCAGAGTGAAGCAGCAAGCCCTCATAACTGGCACCCATCTCGTTACACAGAAAACAGTCTGTGATTGATAAAGTTCGCTATATGTATAACGTCCTGCAGAACCTGATATAGTTCATCATGTACCATGGCATGCGTGGTAGCTACGTTGGGAGTTGCGCTTGTCGGTCATGGTAGTGGTTCCATCCATGCACACACCCACACATTGAGATCAGTCGATTCCATTTGATTCAATATCAGAGTTAGAATATGTTGATTAAACTCAAAGACAGGATGTTGTGAAAGAAAATATATAAATATATTGAATCTCATTCATTTGTACTGTGGACTGGAATGAACTGAAAGTATGTGGTTCAGTTACGTGTGACCCAGATCACCAATTCATGGATTAAGAATTGAATCTTTGAATCGATGATCCGGTGAACCGGCCAAGCCTACTCCTCAATTTTCTTGGTATTCACCTGTGTGTTTCTGTTTCAGGGCGGAGAAACTAGTTTGTCATGTTTCCACCTTTAGCTGTTAGCCAGTTAGCTTGTAGCTGAGCCATTTCCAAACTAGAGGTAGCTCTGTTTTTAAGAACTAATTCACAGGCGCTGACTGCTACTTTGGGCATGCTTGTTTAGTTTCTTCTTTATGTACATGTTAAGAAAATGCATCAACACATTATCAAGTTGCAATATCATCAATATCATGACAAATTTTTGTCATAAAAAAATTATACTGGTATTTTTAATCAATAATATAACATGGCACAAACCTGGTTATAGTATCTCAAATTAATGATACCTGGTTGAATTTCTTAATGTTGCTCATAATGGTGACACTTTATGTAGGACGACTTACTTTAGCTTTGGTCATTTTGGCTTTGCTTTGTTCAGGACGCCTCCTATTTAAAGACAGAGTTGAATTAGTTTGTGATGTAAAAATAATATAATAGGCCTTAAAGCGAAGAATCCTGTTAATCCCCACATAATGAGACATTTAAGTCCTGATCACCACAAACCAAACTATTATCCAGAGATACTGAATTAAAATAAATCTGAGCACCGTTTCCACCATGGTTGGTTCTGTACTAATCCACATACTTGACTGTCATTTGTCTTGCAGGACATTTGATAACGGTGGAGTCAGACCAGGAGCGGGCAGTTCTAATTAGTCCGGTTTTGGAGCAGCAGGACTGGAACTGTCTGAGGCTGGTTTACCAGATCGCCAGCCAGGGGACCCTGCAGCTCCACCGCCGGCCAGACAGTGATAACTTTGACTACCGGCTATGGACAGCTAGCAAAGCTTCTGACAGCTGGCTCATCGCTAGTGTGGACCTGCCAAATACCACCAGCCCTTATCAGGTAGGAACAACTCAACTCCTGTAGGAAGCTATGTAAAGGTAGTCTGAAAGGATTGTACCGCAGATCACGCACAATATATACAATCCATATACACGCTATGTTACTGACAACCATTTCCCAAAATACTACTCTAGCGGTAAATTTGACATGATATGACATGACCTGATGTTATTGACCTGATGTGATGTGACATGACCTGACCTGACCTGACGTGACCTGAAATGACATGACCCAGCAGATGTGAGGTGATGAGATGTTTATGATATGATGTCACGTGATGTATGTGATTTGACATATGATGAAATGTGACACAACCCAATATGTGTGATGTAATGTGATTTGAAGTCATTAGACATGATGTAATATTATGTGATGTGATGTGACCTATAGTGACCTCATATAGTGACCTCATGTGTCTTACCTGGTATGTTGTGACCTGATGTGATATGACATGACTTAACGTGTCTGACATGATGTTACCTGAGGTGACCTGACCTGATGTGATGTTATTGACCTGATGTGACTTGACGTGACTTGATGTAATGTGACCTGATGTGATGACATGGCCTGAAGTGATATTATTGATCTTATAGGATGTGATGTGACTTTACGTGACCTGACCTGACGTGACATGAGCTGACCTGATGTGATGTGAGCTGATGTAATGTGACATTACGTGACCTGACCTGACCTGACCTGATGTGACGTGTGATCTGATGTGATATGACCTGATATGATGTGAGCTGATGCGATGTGACCTGATGTAATGTGGCATTACGTGACATGACCTGATGTGACCTGATGATCTGATCTGATGTGATGTGACCCAATGTGACCTGATGTTTATGGTTATCTTTGATCCCACATTTGACACCAAGCCTACCTTTGTGTTCATAGATTTTGCTGGACGGCCGCCCAGGCAGAGGCTCAGGAAGCAGCGTGGCCATCTTTGAAATTCACATCATCCCTGGTTACTGCATTGGTCGGTGCTGATGCATCTTATCATGTGCAACAAGAAAACAGAACCGTTTTAACGTAACCCTGTAATGTTAAGGTTTATTAGAGAGTAAATAAACATTCTGGTTTATGAGCTTTTTGTTGCTGTTACAGAGTGTAACTTTGAGGAGCATCACCTGTGTGGGTACAGCAACAGCTGGAACCCCAACGTCAACTGGTACGTTGGAGGGAGTCTGAGCAGAGACCCCGAGTCCAATCAGTTCCAACACCCCAACAACAACCACCACCACCACAACAACAACCGGAGAGGTACACACACACACACACACTGCATTAGTGGTCTTCTTGGTTTTTGCTGAGAATATCCTGAATGTGTGCGTGACAGCAGCCAGAACATGTATGAAGGATTGTATGGATCCTTAAAGGACCATACTAGTGACTTTGCATGTGTGATCCCAATAAATACAACCTGCATACACACATTATGTTACTGCCAATCCCCTCATCTTTCTCAGGAGGCTTTAGTCTCATAAGTTGTAAATAGCACATAAATGTGACGTCTCTTCACCTGTAGCCGTGTAGCTTTAGCTCATCCACAGCTTCCGCTGCTCCAGGACACTACATGTATGTGGACTCTGTGTACGCCAAGCACTTCCAGGAAGTGGCCAAGCTGACCTCACCCATGACCACGGTGCCCCTGGCCGGCTGCCTGTCCTTCTATTACCACCGGGACCAGGAGAGGGGAAATATCTTCTCTGTTTTCACCAGAGACCTGCTGGGCCACTATGAGGAGATCTGGAGACCAGAGGTGTACGCCACCACTGGTTGGACCCTGGTCAGCGTCGACATCAAGGCGCCACACCCCCTGGAGGTCAGTAGCATAGCTACAGTACCGTGATTAATAATCATGGCTGCTGCTGACTCAGAATTTTCCAAGCTGAAAGTGTTTCAGCAGTTTAAGATGAAAATGTGGCTGAATGAGTGGAAACCACTGGCTGTCTGCAGGGCAGGAAAAAACAATTTGCTTTGGAAAATAAGATACGAGAAACTCATCCAACATTTAGACCTTTTAGAGGCATTTATCTGTTTATAGACAGATTTGTAAGTGTTCCACAGTCTAAAACCAGCTCACAGAGGTGAGTTCAAGAGCTGAACTCACCTCTTTCTCTATTAGCAAACGCACAGCGGTGTGCTTCATGCAACTGGGTCAGAAACCATGTCGGAAAAAACCCGTGTTTATTCCTTTTCAGAAAGCCCACAAACCTGGCATCATAGAGAGGTGTGTGTGTGTGTGTGTGTGTGTGTGTGTGTGCGCGCGTGCGTACGTACATGTGTGCATGCATGGTATGTGTCTTGGTAATATCAACATCATTAGTCATATCAACTAGAACTGATTATTAATCTATACTCTGGTACCACCCAGTTTACATGTTTGAGCCTAATATATTCAATTTTCATACATGTTACATTACTGATAATAATTTCCCAAAGCATACTACTGGAACGGTGAATTTAAAATGTTTTTCCTACCTTCCAGACCTCCATTGGTTTCAGTTCATTCTGGTACGCTATTAAAATCAACTTGTTGATACTTGAAACGTCCTTAGGATAGGTAATCCATCATCACCAACAAGATGTGTATTCAGATTTTTATTGAAGTTTTGTAATTTTAGCATTTAAGCTCAATAAAAAGTGTGGAGTGAATGTATGCCTCCACCGGGGAATATAGTCCCAAAAGAAGACCTGTGTTTATGGAAAAATTTAAAGGACCATGACTTCATAAGGCTGTGTAACTATTAGCAGGAGAAACATGGATTTTTAAGGTGGGTGTATCATTTGAATGTTTGACTTTGAAAAATTAAGAGATTTTGCAAAATATCAGGAAAGCTGAAAGCAGTTTTATCCTTTGAGAAATGATCATCAGTAACGTAACATGTATAAACATTGAATATATTAGGCTCAAACATGCAAAATGGGTGGTATGGTCCTTTAAGGTAGTAATCACCTTAAAAGTCAGTGTTTCTAACAAATACATATGAATGTAGAAGGCATGGTCGTTTTAATTTCTCATTAAAATCCGTCTTCTCCTGGATGATATTCCCTGGTGGAGAAATACATTTTCTTCTGTGTTGAATCCGTGTTGAAATGCTAATGTTCATTATCAGTGAAAACAATCTAAAACTTACAGCTCCAGTAGCATGTTTTGGAAAATCATTGGCATGAATGTGACTTGTGTGTGGGTTGTATTTATTGGGCTCAAACATGTAAAATCACTGTTATGGTCCTTTAAACTCCACTGGTGTATAATCCAAACAGCAGCAGTCTTGTTTCAACTGAGAGAATTGTTGAACAAAGTATTTAACAGCTGCATTAGGAAAATCGGTGAGCTGTGTGTTTGTGGAATCAGCCTCCTTTGGACAGCTGGTTGAGGGTTTGATTCCTGTCACACTGCCTGTACAAACACTGGATTCTGTTCATGCAGAGCTCTGGCCTTCTGGGTCATGTTTCTGATTTATTTGTACATGGTTTGGCAGCTGTTGGATAATCTGGTAAACACAGCATTTCAGTACTGAGCCCTGGTATTATACACACAGAGGGCTGTAGTTTTCTAGGCGTTTGTCTGAAGTGTGTATAATCTGGGTCTTTTCACACCTACTGAGTTTCAGTCTGGATCCACATTGACTCTGGAATGGTTCATTTGAGGTCTGACCACAATCTGCACTACTTCCAAACAACTATTGATCCATCAATCCATCAACATATTGATCCATGTCTTATACCTGGGCACCAGAGGTACCCAGTAGTACCTCTGGCTTGGTCATGCATTCCAACAAACACACTTGACCATGTTCATGAGAGGTTGAGCATTTTCCACCTTATCAGTGCTCTAGCGACTCCTACTGGATGGTTGGGGGCCTACATGCAGGCAGGACCTGGAAAGTCAAGTTTATTTATAGCCCAGTATCACATACAACGTTCAAAGGGCTTTGCAGACATCAGCAGTTCCTGACCCATGCCAAGCTCTCTAAGTAGATGAGGAAAAACTCCCTTAAAAAAACCCTTATCATATAAGGAAAAAATGGAAGAAAACTCAGGAGAGGCAATTCATAGAGAGATTCAGAAATTCAAAAAGATAGTGATGATGACGAAGGATGAAGGGAAGGATGACATGATCCTCTCATCTGGTACATACTCTCCAGGTGAACAAAAGGGACTACTGTTGTAGCAACTAGCCAGTTACCTAGCTAGGTTAGCTTAATATGAGCGATAAAAGGGTTAAGCGAGTACACCATTATCCGTATCTGTATCCGTTCAACCAACTAAATTATCTTTATCCGTACTTGGATAGGTGAGGCTTAACTCAGAAGTGGGCAGGGCTTAACCCGGAGAGTTAAGAGTCGCTCGCTAATTGGCTAGTTAGCCTAGAAGCTAGTAGAAATGTGTGTTAGTATCTTCTGTGTGAATGTCCACAGTAAATGAATGTGTGTTTTGTGTTTGTGGAGTGAGAATAATGTTGAGCTGAATCTGAGAAGAGCAACTATAGCTAATAGATGCTACTATGCTAAACTATAGCTAAGAGATGCTACTATGCTAGTGTGGACAGAGTGACTGTGAGTCGTGTGGAGCAGCAGCTCTGTGTAGAGAGGAGCACTGTGATTGGCTGCCTGGATGATCATACAACCATGTGACACAGCGCTAGTAAGTGCTACCCAATCAGATATTTTTTCCTTCACGAGTATGGGTAGTGACACATTTTACACGGATGGTACTCTTAAAAAGTGCATTATCCATAGCAGATACATGTTTCATCTGAGTATCGGCTCATCCCTAAGCGATAATATTTAATGAGGTATTTACCTTCTCAAAGCAGCTAACTGTATTGGTGGTGTTAGAGGTTTAACCAGCTACTGTATCTTTATGCTGATTGGTTTAAAGAACATATGTCTAAACTTTTATTTAAAGTAGAGAAATGGTACTTTACTTACTGTTGACAGTGTGAGCAGCCATGTTGAAATGACGTCAGTACTCAGCTTAGGGTTGGGAAAGATTGCCCGACTTTCTTGTTGAAATTCCAATTTGAGAGGGTGTTTTGTTTGGGTTTTCCTTGTTGGAAGTTCACATCACTGAGTTTTAAAAGAATGCAGTATTAGTTCTAAGTAAGGTGAAAAGAAGCAGCTGGAGACACCACGTGTTTGCGTGTTTGCTCACTCTGGTGAACTCTGTCCACCAGAGTTCTTCACAGGTCTACTGGGTTCCTCAGGACTGACACCAGACTCAATACCTCAACTGGGTCGGGTCCAAATGATATTTAGTGTTACTGGGATCAGGTCCCGTGATATTCTTGGGTCTGTGTGTCAATATGTACCTGAGTGGGTCTGAGTAGATCTGATCCTATCAGCTTTGATCAAGTGGTGCATCGTAATCACTGCAGGACAAAATGTGCTGTTTGAGTTGAGATGGCATGGAGCCCTTTGTATGACATCCGGGGAAAAAAATAGACTGTATTTTTCACAAGAGGAGAGCAAGAGAAATACTGTAAAAAATTAAATGAACTGGTAAACATGGCCAAGATTTAATAACTAAAACATCCATCCATTTTTTATACCTATTTGTCCTGTTAAGGGTCATGGGGGGCTGGAGCCTATCCCAGCGGTCAAGAGGCGGGGTTTACTGGACAGGTCACCAGTCTATCACAGGGCTGACACATAGAGACAGACAAACTCATTCACACCTATGGCCAATTTAGAGTTTCCAGTTCACCTGACCTGCATGTCTTTGGAGGTGGGAGGAAGCTGGAGAACCCAGAGGGAACCCACGCAGACATGGGGAGAACATGCAAACTCCACACAGAAAGGACCTGGTGGACTCGAACCCAGGACCTACTTGCTGTGAGGTGACAGTGCTAACCACTGAGCCACCAAGGGAACAAATCTGATAAAACGTGTCCACGATTTGACCAAAGCTAGGGAACAAATAATAAAACATGTGCACATATTATTAAAGCATGGGAATGAATTTATAATACATGGGATATCCTTTTTCTTCTTCTGGACATCATGTGAGGGAAAGTGTATGACGGAAAATGGAACCAAAGTGCAGGAAAATGGAGGATAAAAGCTGCTTGTTAATTGGTGGCGATTTGTGTTCAGGTGGATCGGGTTGAATTATCCTCGGCTCTGACTGTCCTCAGGTCTTTTTTTGGGTCGGTTCTCATTTTTTGAAAATGTATGCACATGTAGGTTTTCCACGAGTCCGTTTGAAGACATCTAGTCTGCGCCCTCTGCAGGACAACAGTAGAATTACAGTGATGAGGTTTACAAGAGAATGGGGAGCTGGACGTTCCAACTTGGGAAAAAAGAAACAAGTTTCCCCTGTCTTATATTTTCTACTTCCAGATGTTCTGTTCTGTCTCTAACACAGAGGTTGATGAAATCCAACAGCCCTCAGTCACTGAGGGCCAACAGGCCTCTTACTGTCAGTGATTCACCCTTTATTGGCATGAATGAGTTGCAGTCTTTGCCAGTGACATTGCATGAAGCTGGCTCATCTGTGAGTGTGGAAAGTAATAAGCCAAAGGTTTCAGTATGTAACAGTGATCATCATAGATTTTATCCAGAAACTCAGACTTGCATGGTCATATATGATGTCATTTTGGCACTGTTATGCTGCAAACTCCTTCCCTGTTTCTTTGCGTTCACCGTAACTTGTTGTGTTTCAGTTTCTGCAGCATTAATTCAGTGTGCAAGATAAAGTTCTGCTGAAAAGAAAGACATTCAAGAATTCAAAGGCTTTATTGTTATCTGCACAAAGAAACTCTTACTTTGCTGTCCTCTGCGAGTGTCATTTAAAAAAAGAGTCATGCTATTTACTTATATAAAAAGTAGGAAAATATCATTGGAAATGAAGACATGTATAAAATTTCAAGAAGTCAAATTGTGCTGTAATGTGCAAAAATGAAGCTTTCTGTTGTTTGTGCAGTTGCAGCAAATGTGCAACTTGAGTCCCTGATAGTGGTTCAGCTCCCCTGTGGTGATAGTGTGTGTGTGTGTGTAGTCTGGGTGTGAAGGGGATGGGTGGGGGGATGGGAGGCAGTGTTCATCAGTCTTACAGCCTGGGGAACATTGCTGGAGTTGTATCTCAGTCATCCAGCTGCTCAGGTGTCTAGAAGTTGAAGTTGAGTCACTGAGCTAGAAAAAAAAAAAGAAGTAGCTTGGAAATGTTTTGCCATTCGTCTGAAAGGCTTCTTGAGTTCTAACTGTGGCGGGAGCATTTCCCAGCATTCCTCAGTGGGACGAAATGGTCACATTGATGGGCGTTCTGACTTTTGGAAATAAATACTGTTAACAGAACTGAAGAAGCCTTTCAGATGAACAGCAAATCAGCTTTTCCTTTCCAGTGATTCAACTTCAACCTTCGAGACTTTGCTGGATATGTTTTAGAATTTAGATTTATCTTTTTAAATCCTGTTTTTAAGCTCATGCTGTAAAGATAAACAACATGATACGACACATTACCATAATACTTTATTGTCTGATTTCTCAGAAATTTATCCTAAAAGTGTCACAGATACACAAAGATAGAGCAAAAAATGGTACAAAAGCATAACACAACTAAAATGTGGAACATAAAGCATACACTCCATAATGCTCGTGCTTTCCAGAAACACTGACAACCTTCCATCCAATCCTGTATCTTCTTATTCAGCCTTTAATTCAGCAAACAGATGGACTCTATATGTGTACATCATGTGAAGACAATCACTTGGCCACTCTCTTTGTGTGTGTGTGTGTGTGTGCATGTAACTCAGGGGTTCCCAGACTTTATCATGTCAAGGACCCCTAAACTGATGTATTCTCCAGCTGAGCCCCCTCACCTACGAAATATATTATGCAGCCATATACTATTCAGGGAATAGTAAAATGTGGTTAGTTATTCATACTTACAGCATACTTTCAAATTTATTCACTCAGTATTAGTTTTAGTATTAAATATAATTTGAATAACATTGACCACAATATTCAGTATTAAACATTCATCTGTCTGATCAGCATTTCTTCCTTACTTTTGAAAAATTCAGCAGATTTTTCTGCCTCACCTGGTGTTTTGTTGAGTGTCTTAAAAATTTAGAAGGTTTTAAACACTCATCGGAAAGGGTCTGGAGACGAGGACACACTTAGGGTTAGTATGTCTGTCTTTCCTCTTTGCTACGCTAAAAGCAGACTTGATATAGGCAGACTCGTACCTGCTGTGTTTCACTGTGGTCTGTGTTTTTTTTTTTTTTTTTTTTTTGCCGCTAGGCTGTTATCATCTTCTGTAGCTTCATCAGGTGTACTCCTTTTCAGAAACTCATCCATCATTCAAAGATTCTGAGGTAGCTAATGAGAGAGCTGTACAACGTTATGATAGCTGCTCCTATTAGCTTGTTAGCAAGCGTAAACATACAGTAACCTCTGCAACTTCCTAAAGCAGGTTATGATACTTGCTCCTGTTAGCTTCATAGCTAGTGTAACGTGGTAACCTTGGCTAAATCAGTAATGACATTGTCAGATGATAAACTGATGAAAAATGCCAGCTGGTTCATTGAATGTGGTCGAAAGAAAAAAATAGGACATTGCTTGTTCTTATCATAAATTTTTTTTTATAAATATTCTAACATTATGATTTTATTTGTTTTTTACAAATTTCTCCTTCCCTCACTCCTGCATTACAGTGACCCCCCCTAGCGCCTCCTTGCAGCCCCCACTTTGAAAAACTATGCTGTAGCTAACCCACATGCACACATGTATTCATTCCTTGTGGGCTTCCACTGCTTTTTTCAGAGGAGAATCTTCGCACAGTTTCCTTCGCTGCTCTGAGCCAACAGCCTCCCACAACCTGCGGCGTCACTGTGGAAAGAAAGTTACGTAACTTCACTAAGTGGGTCAGCTCCTCCGTCTGCTGGAGTTGAGGCTTTACAGAGCTTTTTCTTTCTCATCTGACGAACAGCTTCAGCTGATGTCACCGTCTGGGTTACTGATGGATGTCTGATCTGTCAAAGTGTGTCATGTTTTTATAGCATCTGTTGTGCATTTCAAGAAAATGTTCTCAAAAATAAATCAATCACTGCTGATTCATACTCTGGTTACTGTCGGGTCGGGTTTTTTTTTCTGTCTGGTACGAAAATGACTTCCAGGAGATGTACTCTATATTTGCAGTCTGAGGAAAGTGAGCAGTAACATGTTTCCAAAATGAACATGTTGAACAGAACACTCTTAAAACTCTTTGTGCAGATGTGCTGCAGATCACTGTCATCAGCTGGGTCAAGCTGAATCTGGCTGGCAGAAGCTGCTATGTTAGACCACCTAATATTATGAAACTTCTCCAACCTTATAAAGGCTTCTTTTTTTTTAAACAACAAACAAGCAAATAATAATAATAATAATAATAATAATAATAATAAGAAGAAGAAGAAGAAGAAGAAGAAGAAGAAGAAGAAAAGAAATTCTTTGATCACTACATATTTCAGTGGTTAATTTTTCCTGCCTGTTTATAGAGCTACACACACACACACACACACACACAGAGATAGAGATCTCTGTAAGAGCAGGATATGCGCTCCCAAAGTTACAGTGCCTCTTTAATTTCATCACAGTTCGATCCTGATGCTTTAAAACATGCATTGAGGACGTGCTGTTTGTGCTGCATTTAGAAGCAGGACGTGGTTCTCTACCTGCAGCAGGTGTCTCTGCTGTCAGCTCAGGTTAATACAAAATGTTATGTTCATCTGTTCAATTAATGTTGTTATAATTGAACCTGGGGGAGAAGGACAGATAGAGGCAGGAAGAGGGAGGTGTGGGGGGAGAGAGAGCGAGAGAGAGCGA
>VXCM01003742.1:885-45680 GCA_014773175.1 Lucifuga dentata | reverse complement strand
TCTCTCTCTCTCTCTCTCTCTCTCTCTTTTTGAGGGTGCAAACGCGTATCTGTGTAGAACATATGTGCAGCCCTGGTTATTATATGTGTGTGTGTGTGTGTGTGTGTGTGTGTGTGTGTGTTTGCAGGTGGTGTTTGAGGTGGCCTTTAACAGTGCCAGAGGAGGATATGTGGCCATAGATGACATCTCTTTTTCTCCTGAATTCTGCCACACTGAGACAGGTGAGTGTTGTCAATCACATCATCTGCTGATACAGCTGATGAAGATGATGATGAAGAAGATGATGATGATGATGATGCGTGGTTATGTTTCTTTTTTATGGTTTTTAATCTTTTGCTTGTCTTTATGTTTTTGCTTGGTCTTGCTTTATTTTTTAAATGTCTGTCTATTCCTTCTGTATCTACTGTGGTCCAGGGGTAAAAGCTGCAAATTAGCTGAAAAAGTAAGAATTGTGTATTTGCTGTAAGTCCTGATTTTTAGGGGTGCAGGTGTTTGTTCTGTACTTCAGGTCAGGGTTTATAACATTCCATTCGCACAAAGCAGGGCTTCAGTGCTGCACATGCCACTTCCCACGCAACATTTGGGATTTATAAAGACAAACTTGACAGGAGATTTTGCGCACCTGTACGGAAATGGAGCCACGTTTACAACTTGGAGAGAAGCAGAGAAATGAAGCAGATTTATCAATGATTCATCCCCAAAAAAACTCATTCCACCATCCAAACCCAGAATTCTCACACAGACCCACTCTGACAGAATGAACATTTAAAAGGACCATACCACCCATTTTTCATGTTTGAGCCTAATATATTCAATTTTCATACATGTAACGTTACTGACAATCATTTCCCAAAGCATACTACTGGAACGGTGAATTAAAAATGTTTTTCCTACCTTCCAGACCTCCATTGGTTTCAGTTCATTCTGCTATTAAAATCAACTCGTTGATACTTGAAACATTCTTGGGATAGGTAATCCATCGTCACCAACAAGACGTGTATTCAGGTTTGTTTTAGAAGTTTCATAATTTTAGCATTTAAATGCAATAAAAGGCATGGAGTGAATGTATGCCTCCACTGGGGAATATAGTCCCAAAAGAAGACCTGCATTTATGGAAAAATTTAAAGGACTGTGACTTCATAAGGCTGTGTAACTATTAGCAGGAGAAACATGGATTTTTAAGGTGGGTGTATCACTTGAATATTTGATTTTGAAAGATTAAGAGATTTTGCAAAATACCAGGAAAGCTGAAATATGGCTTTATTCCTTGGGAAATAATTGTAACGTAACATGTATGAAACTTGAATATATTAGGCTCAAACATGCAAAATGGTCCTTTAATCAACACCAACTCCAAAATAGCTCCTGTCTATGTGCATTATGATTAATAACCCAAATTCCTGTGACACAGTTCATTTCAGTAACTTCAAAGAATTAATCATTCTGATTCCCACATACAGTAAGACAGCAGCAGTGCTGTATAAAGGTGCTTTAAAATGACAGGTTAATATTCGGATCATTACAGATCTCTATGATGTTTATTTTTTATTGATCCTAATTGACAGATTATTATATTTATTTTTTATTTGTATATGATTCTGTTGGTTTTAACCTGCCTGTGACAGCAGCTTCAGGCTGAAATGCTGCTAAATTCTAAACATCTGCAGATTCATCTGCAAGTTAAGGTTCTGTACCATGCAGTGCAGCATCCATCATTAGGTCTGAAAACGTTTTATTAAATATACATGTAATTTTTTATTTATTTACTATTTGTTGCGCTGACTCAGTTTCCAGCTGCAGCATGTTGTGATTGTTGTTGAAGAAACTGCTGAGGCACCAAATTAAACATTTTCCATAAATCCAACATTTTCCGTACAGCAGAAATGGGCAGAAAAAAGGAACATGTGGATGAAGTGAAGCCAGAAAAATGTTTGATTTGAGGAAAATGTTTAATTTATGGAAAATATTTTGTGGAAAATGTTTGATAGACTTCATTTATAAAAAAAAAATGAAGTCTCTGTTTTCTTTAGAGAGCAGTGATCTGCAAACACATGTGTATGTGTATCAGCATTCACACATTCATAAATATGTTTGCATGCACCATTTATGAGATGAGATGAGTCTTTATTTATCCTGAGGGAAATTATTGTGCTGTGGTTGCTCAGTAGTACAAGGTACATAAGGTGCAATAAAAACAATGAAGTGTAGTACTGCAAATGCAAAAAAAAAAAGTTTAAAGTTGGTTGTGATTTATAAAGCCTAAATCGCATGGAGGCGTGCGTACACATGTTTTGATAAATTATAACTTTTTTGGCGCACACTATTTTCCTCTTTTGAGCGTCTGTAAAATTCTAGTATGGATTCCACCCACATTTATAAATAAGGCCATGTGTCTGACAGTTTCAGTACGGGTGTGCAAATTCTCCTGTCAAGTTTATTTTTATAAATTCCAAATTTTATATGGAAAGTGGCTTGCACAACTACCAGGCCCCATTTTGTTCATACTCAGAAGTTCTAAATGAGACTCTTGCTTCGTTAAATGTGCAGGACTAAAGGTCTGCAGACCCACCAGCCCCCGCTAGAGGCTCAACTACACTCAACATTATGGGAGTTATGGATAGAATGAATGTGGAACATAAAACTGATATTTGTTATTCTTATAACCTTATCTGAGTGTGGGAGGTCATGTGATCATCTTCCTGGGATCTAATTCCCATTAAATGTTAATATTTCTTCTGGAAGGTGGAATTTTGAGCTCATGGTGGGAGCTAAAGGAAAGGCCAGGGATTAAAAAAAAAAAAAAAGCTTAGGAATAATAAGTATCCACAGATCATTTCATAGAAATGTGTTATAGGTTTTTATGGATCAAAGCACTGGCCAAGATGAAAGATGAGGCAGATTCAGATTGAGGGTGTCTCATTCTTTGTTCCAGAGCCGACCTTTGACCCTTCCATAGCCAACTGTGACTTTGAGAACGGGCTGTGTCTGTACTATGAGGAGCGAGCAGAGAGTAAAGTGTGGAGCAGAGTATCTGTCAACGCCAACGCCTACAGGACCGGAGACCACACCACAGGAACAGGTCAGTCACCGTGGAAACTCCAGCCACATCATTTAAAGGATGAGTTAGTGTATTTATCAGTTTATTACTGTCAATACATTCTATGAACCAAAACCAACAGTGTGCATCTAAACCAGATTTAGTTTATAGCCCGGTGTTAGGATCATACTGGCGATCATGCATGTTTGACCACAATATATAAATCCACAGACATGTTACGTTACTGACAACCATTTCCCAAAATATACTACTTCAACAGTAAATTTTAGAAGTATTTTTCCTACCTCCCAGACTGCCATTGTCAGTTCATTCCAGTACATTAATCAGTTTGTAGAGACTTGAAACACTTGAGATACGTAATCCATCACAACAAGTATTATGTCTATTAGGTTTATTATCAAAGTAACTTTATTTAACTGATCCAGCATAAAGCTGCATGGAAGGTATTTCTCTGCCAGGGAATATAGTTCCAGGAGAAGATGGCTTTTATCAAGAAATTAAAATGACCATACCTTCTATAATTGTGCATAAGAGTTAGAAGGAGAAACAGTGAATTTTAAGGTGGGTGTATCACCTGAACATTTGATTTAGAAAGATCAGCATATTTGAAAAACTATTTAAAAAATGGTTTTATGTTTTAGAAATTGGTTGTCAGTAACACAACATACACATGGATAATATTTATTGGGCTCAAACATGCACAATTGCTGGTATGGTCCTTTAAGGGCCAATGTGAGTCAGATTTACATGCACGCTATACTCCGATTATTTGTTTGTACATCAATTGAGGTAATAATGCAAGTAAGAGGTATACATAGATGGAATTAATAGAATTCTTCAATATGCCGAATATAGATGAGGCATTGATTAATTATTGTATTAGGAGAGTCCACAAGGTGAGGAAATGCTATTGGAGGCGTCTTACTGTGATTAAAATGTTTACATGCCTGAATAAATTGATTTACAATCTCAAAATCTAGGTCTAAAATTTACCGCAAAAGTAGTATATTTTGGGAAATGGTTGTCAGTAACATAACATGTCTGTGGATTGTATATATTGTGCTCAAACATGCATGATCGTCGGTATGGTCCTTTAACACAGACTGATAGTGTTTCAAAGTGACATTCCCTATGCATCATTAAATTATGAAAATAACCTAAATAAAAAAATTATACTAAAAAAAAAAAAAAGAACCAACCCATAAAAACCCAACCCTAAAACCCACACAAGCCTTCATCTGATTATTTTCCTGTTTTTTTCTACCCTGTAGGATGCTTCCTCCTGGCTAACACTCGTTTCACCTCGAGGCCCGGCTATGTGGGTCGGCTTCACGGCCCCTTCTTACCTGGGAACCACAAGTACTGCCTGAGGTTCTACTACCTGCTCCACGGCTTTAGGAAGGTGGACAACGCTTTGTTTCTTTACATCTATGATGAGAACAACGTGGCACAGGAGAAGGTGTGGAGCCTGACCGATACATCCAGGGCCGTGTGGACCGAGGTGGAGATCACCTACATGAAGCCAATGCTGTCCAAGGTATGACGCATTTGACACATGATGCAGTTCAGAGTCCTGCACAGGGTCACTTTTATGATCCCCTACTCAGTCCCACAGAGTTCAGAACCTCACCCACCTCTCTAAAGGCTGTTCCCTCTAAATAAACTCTGGATCTGACAGACCCACAGCTGTAGTATCTGTGGACAAATATAAAGACACACCCTCATGCCAGTGGGATCTGGTAGAAGAAAATTATGTATTAGGGGTGTGTGATATGGTCTTAAAATAATATCATAAGTAGCACAGTACAGTGTTTCCCTTCAGTAAAAGTATAAATAACTAACTTTGGAATGTTATGATTTTCCCTCCAGAGCTAAATAGCCTCTATGATGCTAAACTTAAATACACTCTGAAGTCCAAATCCACCACAAGCCAAGAACTCAGCTGAAGTTAGCATAGCAGCTAAGCTAACACTGTTCATACAACATCAAGTCGGTGCTGAAAAATGTCACCGCTTTGTTAATTTCACTCCTCCGTTAGCTTTATTCTGTCACAGGAAGTACAGCTAGTCAGCATCACTTCCTGTTTGTTTTGTGTCTCAAATCGTGATTGGCTCTCCTCCTCATGTGACTTTCCTGGTATTCACAAAGTGTTTCTGCTTCAGGTGGAGAAACTGATTTGTTGTGTTTCCACTTTTAGCTGTTAGCCAGTTAGCTTGTAGCTGAACCATTTCCAATCAACAGAGTTAGCTCCTTTTTAGGAACTAATTCATCAGGCGCTGACTGCTACTTTCAGACACGCTTCTTTACCTCTTCAACACATCATCACGTCGCAATGCCATCCCTATCATGATGGCACAGCGTCAAGGAAATTGTTATTTCATTTAAAATGTTAAAGAATTTCTATACTCAGAGCGACTCAAAAGAGAGGTGTGATGAGTCAAAAACACTTCTTTTAATTATGATAGATATCAGAGAAGCAACAATCAGCACTCAGAGTCCAAGTTCAATCAGGTTGGTTCTGAAATAACAGCAAAATCACACTCATGATTTATGATCGCAAACAATTCAGCTATGCATAGGTGGTCACATGACCAAGCATGCAGTTACCTCATGGTTCAGCTTGTTTTTGTCTCTAGCCACAGGTGCAAACAAAGGATCTTCAGTTTTCCTGACCATCATGTTCGCCCAAAGTTACAAGATAGAGTAGATAGATACCTTGTGGTTGTGTAGCATAGAAGAATGAACACTTCTTTTTGTCAGTCTGAAATGTACCCTTTGTACAAGTCACGTAGCATATGAACTTGGAGCTTTTGACCCTCTGCTTAATCACAGACTGACTAACATACCAAAAACTTCATTAAACACAGTAATACATTTCTCCAACATCAGCCTGAGTATCCACACTGCCAGCTCCAGCATGTCATTAAATTCTGTGCCAATGCTGTGAATCATCACTTCAGACACTTTTAAACCGCCTGATATCAGGAGCAGCCTTCACTGATAAGTCTCTAACTGATTTCTTGGCCTCTTGATCTTCAGGAATGATCTGTGAAGTTTTAGTGCATCTGTTGATCGTGCAACAGTAAAGCAAATACCTTACAGCGTATTTTACCAGCAGCAAAGCCTCCGACAAAGTCTTTCTCACATTCCTGATCAGGGTTTTTCCTGGCTGAAAATGAGGCGGAGGTGGTACCATCCTGATCATGTGACACACGTGCACGTGTACNTTTTCCTGGCTGAAAATGAGGCGGAGGTGGTACCATCCTGATCATGTGACACACGTGCACGTGTACCATGCCTTCAACTGGCTCAAGCAAATACTTTTTACAAGCAACCTATTTTAGGAGTTCTAATAATTATATGATTGGTGAAATGACCATTACGGATCATGTTAAAGCATATTTTATTTTAAAAAATAAAGGTGCCCTGTTCAACATTAAATTAAATACACATAAAAGCTATGTGTTAATTTACAGTTATCAAACAGCAGAGTTGTTTAAAATCAAATCAAATATAACATAAGCTATCGTTTTCACACTCCTAATGATTTAGCACCTTGAGTCCTCGTCCTGTCCTGCCCTCTGACTCTGATCCTCTCCATCACCGCTCCCTTCCACTTCCTGTGGTTGTGCACTACTTTCAGACCTGACAAATTTACTGCATCACGTCAATAACATCAATTATTACTTTTTACCTGCCTGTAGCCTAATAATCAGATGAAGTCTTCACTGTTACACCTGCCCTCATGATTCTCCTCCTCACAAACTCACTCTGTAAAGTAATCGCTGATTCTACGAGCCGTATCTGCAAAGCTCAAAACATTACACTAATGGGATGTAACGTTAATTTAGGAAAACGTTCTAAGAAATTGGACGTGCTTTGATGCAAAAGAAACAATATTCACCTGTTTTAACAGTCACAAAATATTGGCGTTGCCTGACACATTGGGAAAATTGCAGCTCTTTTCTTCTTCTTTGGTAGTTTTGGCAGCGCCTTTCGCAGTCCACTGTGCTGATTATGGTACAGCGCCACCACATCAGCGTAATGCCGCAATTGCAGTTACAAATGACAGAAATCCACCGAGTGCATCGCTTGTTAGAAAATAGGCCCAGATTCATAAAAAATGGTGATAAGGAGTGTCACGAGCAGGAAAAACCCTGCTGATGACACCAAATTTGTCCTGTATGATAATTTGGCCTTCAACAGTCTTATGTCATTTTCAGACCTGTAGCTCGTTTGCTCTGGTCTGAATCAGGGACTAAATTTTTACAGTGCTGCGTTTACTGCTTGGTTTGATTCAGTTTCAGACAAAAACATCCAATGTAACCAAAATATATCAGCAAATATCATGTGAGAACACTCTGTCAGGAGAAAATAAAATCCAAACAGGAAAACATTTACCCCTGTGATAGACTGGTGTCTGTCCAGGTGAACCCCGCCTCTCACCAATGACTGCTGGGATAGGCTCCAGCCCCTTAACAGGACAAACAGGTACAGGAAATGGATGGATGGATGGGAAACATTTACTATGTCGGGAAAACTGAATAAAATAGAACAAAGATGCAATCTGGATACTTTACAAGACTTGACTTCATGACAAAATTTATATCAGAAACACCTAATCCTTTCTGCTTCTAGATCAATCAGTAGATCAATCGGTTGCTCTGTAGTTGGTTCAGAAGTAGTGTGGATCATGTTTAGACCACCAAACCGCTCCAGAGTTGATTTAGAACCAGACTGAGATGAACTCCTCTGAAACGTCTCAGTACATTTGCTGTGTTCAGACCTGCACAGACTGTACCAAGGAGGGAAACGAACCTAGTCCGACTGAGCTTTACCAAACCAAGTCGGTATGAACATGCTGTGATATTCCCTACTTTCTATTTAATCTGCCTAACTGACATTATCTGTTGTTTTTTTTTTCTTTAATCTGTCCCGTGCGATTTAAGAGAGAGAAGGAAATGTATTGATAGATTTTAGTGCTACTCTTACAGTGATGAGATGAGATGAAAAGAAAAGAAAAGAAAAGAAAACAAAAGAAAAGATAAACCTTTATTTATCCCGAGGGAAATTATTGTGCCAAAGTTGCTCATTAGTACAAGTTACATAAGTTGCAATAAAAATAATAAAATGAAATACTGCAAATGCAAAAATTACAAATTAAACTTACAAAAAATTATATACTATACTAAAAACCTAAAACTACTAAAACTAAAACTACTGTATATACAATATTAAACTGGCAGGATCGTTACTTATTATTCCCGTTTTTGTTTTTTCCCTTTTTCCTGTTTATTTCTCATGCGGTCGGCCCATATATAATTAATTAAAATCTATTTAACCTGTTGCACATACGTTTTACAGGTTACGTTCATGTGGGTGGTCAAGCCAGTTCTAGGAAAGTTGACTGAGCAGAATGAAGTGGAGATGCTGGATGGATAAATGGATGGATGGATTAAACGATAGATGAGTGGATAAATGGCTGAACAGTCTGTCTCTGTTTCACAGGTGGTGTTTGTCAGCATATGTAAGAACTTCTGGGAATGTGGCCTGGTAGCCATTGATGACATCACGGTCAGTCTGGGGGATTGTCAGATCACCTCAGGTAAAAGTCCTAAAATGAGAAATAATACTCAAATGAGTACTGATGGCAAAGCACACACAGCTGCATACACACATCTGCATGCTGCTTATGTGCTGCCAGGATAAAAATGCATTTTTTGTTTCAGAAGCGGCCGCATTGCATCTGCATTAAACGCAAACAAGACAAGTGATTTGACATGATCAGAGGTATTTGAGCCACAGAGAGCGATCTGTGCGTCGCTCACCTCGCTGCCTACTGTATCAATCAGTCAGATTTTATTTATATAGCACCTTTCATACAAGTAAATGCAACCCAAAGTGCTTCACAGGTGACTGACAAACAGAAAATATTGATAACAGTTAATTAAAATATACATAATTTAAAATCAAACAAGTTAAATAAAATTAAAATATAAAATCACAAAACACTACATGACAGCTAAGCTGAACAGATAGGTTTTAAGTTTACATTTAAAAATATCAGTGTTTTCAGCTCCTCTCAGATCTTCAGGAAGGCGTTCCAACGACTCAGAGCGTAATGGCTAAGAGCTGCAGCACCAAGACTTTTAGTTCTGCTCTTTGGGACAGTTAAAAATAAAGTGCAAGAGATTCTGAGAGGTCTTACTGGTTCATAAATGGAAAGCATTTCGGATACTTATCTTGGTGCAAGACCATGCAGTGCCTTAAAAACCAATACTGTATGCTTCTGATGTCCTGCATCATGGTCGGCACAGCTTCAGGGATAAACACAGACACATTTTGCAGCGATGGGTTACATGATGGATGACATTTCACCATGCCATCTCCCTTCTGTCCAGATCATGATGAGATTTTAAAGTTGTGTTGTACAACTCAGAAAATGGCTCTCCACAGGTTATGAGCTTCTCCATTGTTGTGTCGCTTCTGCTTACATACAACTGTTCTGTCATTGGTTGCGCGTTGTGTTGGAACGGTCACCGGCAGAGGGGTCAAAGTTGAATGTGGTTGAACTTTTAGCATTTTAGCCTTTTCCAGTGGTAGAGGGGAGAATCTGAGCGGTGTGTGTCATTCAGGGCTGCATCACTGCTCTGTTTTTTTCTCTTTAGAGCATTTGATTTTGAGTTATTTTCAGTTCTGTTTTAATGGATTTTTGGTGCTGCTTTGTGCTCCTTGGAGGAACATAAAAACAGCATTACATGCTGAGGAAGGTTCCTCTAACACACCTGTTTTTCTCATTATGTGCTGCGTTCTGCGGGGGTGCAGGCTCCCTCCCTGGCCGGTGCGACTTTGAAAGTGGAGGCTGTGGCTACATCCAGGATAAGAAAGAGGACAAGGCCGATTGGCTGCGAGTCAGAGGTCACACTCCTACTTCCTACACGGGACCCAGAGGAGACCACACTACTGGGGTGGGTGAGTCATTTCCTCCTTCACTGCTGTAGTCATTCGTTGCATAGAGTTGACCTGAGGGATGGAACCCTGTCCATTGGGTGAAATATGAGAGTGTGATGCACCTTCCCAGCTCCACCATCAGGAATCAAGACTTTCACAAAAGTTTGATACGTTTATTCAGTTGGGGTGTGTGTGTGTGTGTGTGTGTCTCTGGGGTTGACCATTGTCACCAGCACTTTGATTCAAACTTCATAAGTCTTGTTATCTTGATCTCATTCTGTCACTCTGCATCAAACTCATTTTTTTTCAGGAGAACCTCGGCTTTCACTCTCGTGCATTTAAAGTCACAATTCTGCAATACGTTTTACATCAGCATGTCGAACTTGAAAAATAAATTCTTATGTAATTCAGGCTCTACTTCCAGCTTTTTTCATGTCAATTTTTTGTGTAAATCAAGTCTTTCCTCATAAAGTGATAGCTAGAAACGAAAAGAAAGCCAGAACAGAAAGAAACAGAAATGATTTAAGAGGTGCTGGATTATTTACACAATATTATCATATGTGTATTATNCAGAAAGAAACAGAAATGATTTAAGAGGTGCTGGATTATTTACACAATATTATCATATGTGTATTATTAACACGATATTAATATTTAATTTTTTAAATATCACAGTTATCGTCACTAACAGTATATCATGGCACCCCTAGTTCCACTGATGCTGGACATAACCGGTTCAGGAAAGTAAAGTTTTTGGGTGGAAAGGCATTAATTTTGAACACAGATCTCTGACTTTACAGCAGCAATGATTGAGTCTGCTGAGATCAGAAACCTTCCTCTTGTCTCCTCGTGCTGATTCACGCCTCAGACTTCCTGTATTCTCTCTCTCCAGGTTACTTCATGTACATTGAAGCGTCACTGATGCGGCCCGGTCACAAAGCTCGGCTGCTGACCTCTGACCTGCGAGGCTCCTCCTCCCCTCAGTGTCTGGTCTTCTACTACCACATGTATGGATCTGGCACCGGCATACTGAGCGTGCTGCTGCGCCACGGCAGCCGGCAGCAGGACACGCTGCTGTGGCGGTGGCGTGGCGAGCAGGGCATCAGCTGGATGAGGGCGATGGTGGACTACCACTGTAACATCCGACACCAGGTATGTTGATACGGAGGTGATCTGAGTCAGATTGGCTACGTAGCACAAAGAGTTTTCATTGGTTTTCAGAATGTTCAACCTCAGCTGTTAATTCTAAAGAGGACTACAGACACAAAGTTCTGCTCCATGTCCAGGTTCCTGTTCCTGTTCTGCAACTGGGAGTGTTGAGATTAATCATTTTACTACTAATCCTGCTTATAAAACATCAGTTTTTAATCTTTAAGAAAGAATTATCTGGGTTTATGTTGAAAAAAAGCAAAATTGAGTTTATTGTCAATGCATCTAGCAACGGCTTTCAGTATTGCTCTGAAACTTCCCTGGTGTGTGTGTGTGTGTGTGTGTGTGTGTGTGTGTGAAAGCATCCTTGCTGTCTCTAGGTCTGCTTTCAGCTTTCTCTGTACGTTCCTCATCACGTCTGTCCTCCTCTCTGAAGGCTTTCTTCTTCTTCTTCTTCTTCTTCTTCTTCTTCTTCTTCTTCTTCTTCTTCTTCTTCTCTACCAGAATGTGATGTACTCTGTGATACAGTCTTTCATACTGTTTATATCCTCTGTGTTTTTTTTTTTGTCCATAACAGAGAGGCAGGAAAGTATCACTAAACCAGTTCATGGTTTCATGATATCATGGCTGAGTCAAATGCAGGTGATCCATAAAAAAGGAAAAAAAATGAACACAAAAACATTTAGAAAAATGTAAAAACATGATGACCACAACAGTAGCAGTGCCATCTTTAACGTGTAATGGAACAGTTCGCTGACTAACCTTAGGGAAGCTTTATGACTGAACTTCAGTTATCACGATGTTTAGCATGATGCTATGCAGTTACCTTGATTTTTTATGAATCCCAATCAGTGCCCAAATTTTCCCCGTAACGTTACTGACAATCATTTCCCAAAGCATACTACTGGAACGGTGAATTAAAAATGTTTTTCCTACCTTCCAGACCTCCATTGGTTTCAGTTCATTCTGCTATTAAAATCAACTTGTTGATACTGTAAACGTTCTTGGGATAGGTAATCCATCATCACCAACAAGACGTGTATTCAGGTTTTTTTAGAAGTTATGTAATTTTAGTGTTTAAGCTCAATAAAAAGCGTGGAGTGAATGTATGCCTCCACCGGGGAATATAGTCCCAAAAGAAGACCTGCGTTTATGGAAAAATTTAAAGGACCGTGACTTCATAAGGCTGTGTAACTATTAGCAGGAGAAACATGGATTTTTAAGGTGGGTGTATCACTTGAATATTTGATTTTGAAAGATTAAGAGATTTAGCAAAATATCAGGAAAGCTGAAATACGGTTTTATCCTTTGGGAAATGGTTGTCAGTAACATAACATGTATGAAAACTGAATATATTAGACTCAAACATGCAAAATGGATGGTATGGTCCTTTAAGACCTGAATCAGTTTCATAGCAGTTTTTGCTGCCTGTGTAAAACTGGACCATTCTAGACTGGCTGTTGTATTCTGTTTTTTTGAAGTTTTTGTTTCTTGCAGATTATATTTGAAGCCATCCGAGGCCCTTCATTAAGAAGTGACATCGCCATTGATGACATTCACTTTAAAAGAGGACCATGTGAAGGTGAGTTTTCTAATAAAAACAGGTTATTGTTCAGCCTCTGCTATGTCACCTGTCCATCACATCACACAGCTTAAATCTACAGAGCTTTCAGAATCACTTCCTGTTCATCCTGAAGCTTGTCATGATGAACACCAGGGGGCAGCAGTGAGGTTCAGCCTCAGGCCTGTCTTTATCACCAATGTTCACTGGGGGGTTGACACAGGTTTACAGTCATGATGGAGACAGTGGAGCCAAATGTGTTTTGAATGTTTCCACTGAAGAATAAATGGATTTACTGTATATAAGTATTTGGTTGATGTTTGATTTGTGTGAGCCCGGTAGGGGTGGACGACATATCCTTAAAATAACATCCTGACGATTGCAGAAGTAAACAATTCTGCAAACTGTAACAACATGAGTAAAAATTAAAAAAAAAATCAATAAGTATAAAAGTAGCACAGTAGAGTTTTTCCCTTCAGTAAAAGTATAAATAACTAAATCCTGTAATATTTTAGCTTGTANAGCACAGTAGAGTTTTTCCCTTCAGTAAAAGTATAAATAACTAAATCCTGTAATATTTTAGCTTGTAGACAATAACTCATATAAACTTTTGCTGCTAGTCTTCATAGTGTATAACATCAAATAGTATCAGCAGATAAAATGAGCTTACATTTTAAGGTCATGTGTAAATAGAAAAACAAGTGAAAGATGCATCATATGATGACTCTGAGTGAACACGTATCTATCTTGTTGTCTTTTTATATTTATAATGAAGTCGCGGCCACTCATTACTAAGTTGTGGCCATGCCTTATTTTTGTTTTTGACAAATGTCACCTCAGGGGCTCTGTATAATACAGCCTCGGCCCTGGAGCGTTATAGACCGCTCCCTTGTGCTTCCTGACATTGGCCTGGAGGCTGAAGCAAAAAAATGTTAACACTGTGAAATTTAGCCTGGTGGTATAACCGGTGGTTTCTGTTTCAGTGTTGTATTTTGGATCTGTGTGTGTGAAGAAGAGATTGGCCATCTTGGTTTCTTTGGAGCTGATCTTTGTTTATTTCTGACATGAAATAAACAAAGAAAGAAAAAGAAAATTCTTCCTCAACCACCAGCTCCTACAGAAAAAAAATAAATAAAAGCTAACAGATATATTAGCTTGACCGGCAGTATCGGGTTGTAACTTTTATCTGTCAAAATAAACAAATTTCAGGGCCAACTGATCAAGATTCTTAAATTAACAGATGCCACAAGATAATATTATACTGAATTTGATCAAATTTTACATCTTATAAAGGACCATACCGGTGATTGTGCATGTTTGAGCCTAACATATACAACCCTCATACATGTTACATTACTGACAACCAATTTCCAAAACATAAAACCATATTTTAGTTCTTCTGTTATTTTTTTCAAATTCCCTAATCTTTCAAAATCAAACGTTCATGTGACACACACACACACACAACTTAAAATTCAATGTTTCGCCTGCTAACACTTATACACAATTGTACAAGGCAGGGCCGTTTTAATTTCTCTGGAAAAGCCGTCTTCTCCTGGGACTATATTTCCTGGCAGAGAAATACATTCGTCTCTCTTGGATCTCCATGTTGAATCGGTTAAATAAAATCACTTTGGCAAAAAAAAAAAAACTTAATAGAAATATTGTTCGCTGTGATGGATTATTTATCTCATGTGTGTTTCAAGTCTCTACAAGTGGATTTTAATCGTGTACTGGAATGAGCTAAAACCAATGGCAGCCTGGAAGGCAGGAAAAACAATTTTGAAATTTACCACTAAAGTAGCATACTGTATTTTGGAAAATGACTGTCAGACATAATATGTATACAGATTGTATATATTAGGCTCAAACATACACTCTCAGCATATAATTCTTTAACTGCTTACAAAACAAAGGATTAATTGAGATTCACAAATCTGGGGACAGAAAGTGAAAAACTGCACCCAACTCTCCTACAGGAAATGTTATAGCGGCATATTTGGGCCATATAAGACAAACAAACAAACAAATAAATAAATGAGGGTGGCAATATTATTTTAAACTTGCAAATATGCCAGTTTAAAAACTCAGAAATTTGTGCATTTTTAAACTGGCAAATTTGCGAGGTTTTTTTTTTTTTTTTTTTNTTTTTTTTTTTTTTTTTTGCAAGTACATGACCTTATTAAATTATAGTTTTCCATCAGATTTAGCAATAAAGAATACTTTTGCTTTTAGTGCAAAATAATTAAATTATCATAAGCATACAGACTTTTAAAACTGGCAAATAATGCCCCCTTGTTTTTTTTTTGTTTTTTTTTTCCTCCATCTTATATGGCCCTAATATCATACATGGAAAAGGGGAACCGGAACCTAATAGGGTGACCTGAAGTATAACAGTGTTTGCAGAATAACTATTGTTAAACTTTTGTCAGTCAGGCAACATTAATATCACAGAAGAAAAAACAGATATGGTGTAATTATATAAACTTATAAACTGCATAAATGACCTGGTTACACTGGCTCATTTTTTAAATAAGTTTTTATTTTCATTGGGGATTTTGTTGGTCTTGGTGGAGGTATTTTCTCCCATAGAGCCTTCTTGTTTGTCACACTTTTATTTTGTCTCGTTTTCTTCTCTTCCTCCTCAGATCCTGGTGACATCACTCCATATTCAGGTTTCTCTGAGTATTTCAATGAGATTGAGAAGTGAGCCTACAGGATCTTTCTGCAAAATGTTTGTCATGTTCGTGTTGATTGTATAATTGCTTAATTTTTGTTTTGAGTGTGAACGTGCAAATCACCAAGACAACTTACAGAACAGTAGAGCAATGCTTCAGTTGCAGCTTGGACCCACACAACGCTGCACTGCTGTCTTTTTTTATGTCCGGTTCTGTTGCATAATTTTATACATTTTAATTCTTTCTATGTTTCTATGGTTACAATGTTAGATTATTAAATGTTTTATTTAGTCTTAGCAGTTCCTCTTCAGTTTGATGACACCTTAAACCTCAGTTAAGTGTTAACATGATACATCCTCTACTGCCCCCTGGTGGCTCTGAAAGGTTTGTAGTTTCCTCATTGGTGGAGAACAGCAGTCTGGTCAGTTTAAAGGACCATACTGGTGGTTTTGCATCTTTGAGCCCAATAAATACAACCTGCATACACGTTACATTAATGCCAACCATTTTCCAAAAGATACTGCTGGAGCGGTACATTTTAGATTTTTCAACCCTCCAGACTGCCATTTGTTTGAGTTCATTCCAGTACACTATAAAATTAACCTTTTAGAAACCTGAAACATGCTTGAGATAAATAATCTATCACAACGAACTACACAACTGTTTATTATTTTCATCAAAGTTACTCAATTTGTGCATTTTAATGCAGTTAAAAGCAGTTTTTGGGCCACGCAGCAGAATGTCACGTGTGGTTCAATGTTGTTGCATAAATTAGATTGAATAACAGTCTTACTACTCAGAGCTAGTCAAAATGATTTTTTGTTGCCTCTTCAATGCAATCAGCTATCTAATTCATGATATCTTTTTTTTTTTTTTTTTTNTTTTTTTTTTTTTTTTTTTACAATATCCATGTTGGATATTTGTTTGTCTTCTCTGTTCAGGTTCCCAACATCATAAACTGTGATTGCAATGTTGTTCAGCAGCTGAGTGTTAATCTCTGTTGTCATATTTTCACCATATCACTTAAACACACCACCAGAAATAATTCTCTGATCACTCTGTGCTTTAACTGCGTTAAAATGCTAAAATTAAGGAAGTTCCACAAAAGTAATTGGGGTGTTTTGTTGGCTGTGATGGAATATTTATCTCAAGCACATTTCAAGCCTGTACAAGTTGATTTTTATAATTTACTGAATGAACTGAAACCAATGGAAGTCTGGAAAAGAGAAAAACTATTCTCCGTCCAGTAGAATGTTTAAAATGGTTTGCAGTAACATAGCATGTACGTGGGTAGTATTTATTGGGCTCAAACAAAAAACAATTAAAATGTTCATAAAAATGTATCTATTATGTCCCACAGCATAATTTGCTTTAGCTAAGTTGTTCTTTACGTCTTAAATATTCATCATTTTCAGCATGTTTAGTTAATCACTAAACATGCTGCTATAGGACTTTGTGGAGTTTTAGTCCTGGTGAGAAACACCTTGGGATGGGGAATTTCTTCCTGCACACATTTAATTGCATTAGAAGCTCACGGCAACAGAAAAGTTTACCATCCTGCTGAAGTAGCAATAGATCCTCGTGACGTGCACCAATCTCAGCTCTGAAAACCAGCCTGTTTGCTGTGAATCCTGATCATCATGCATGGACCGTTTTCTGTTAGTTTAACTGTGACAAAGGATTTGTGTCCAGCTTAAGTCTAAAGTCACAAACTAGGCCCTTACAGTAGAAACTCCTGCATCCTGCTTTGATCCTCTTTTGCCTCCAGAACAGCCTTAATTATTCAGTGCATGGACATGGATTCAGAAAGGTGCTGGAAACCTTCCTCAGGAGTTTTGATCCATGCCGAGTCCAGATCATCATCTTCATTCACACTGTGAACTTCCTCTTCCAGCGTCATCCTACAGATCTGTTTGATTCCTGAGACTGAAGGATTTTTCTGGTCTTCGTTGGTAAAACTGGAGATCTTGAAACCACTGTATCTTCAGCTTCTTGTTCTGAGGTAACAGGTTGACTCTACGGTGCAGGCCAGAAGTTTGAGGCCACCCCCAGATTTAGCATGAGCAGGCTGTGTAGAAGGTTAATCCCAAAATGATGTGGGAGAAGGCAGACAGCAGCTATTGAATAGAATGTTAAAACACATNTTAATCCCAAAATGATGTGGGAGAAGGCAGACAGCAGCTATTGAATAGAATGTTAAAACACATCAGCTGGGAGTTGGAACATAACAGGAGTGCTGCACTAATACAGACTGATGCCTTCATTACTGATCATTTCTGTAGCCAGAGTGGCTACATAATGTGCTCTTGTTGTCAAATTCTTCTTGTAAACTAATTAGTTACATTTATTTTATATATTTTTATCATTTCCTTTACAATAAATTATTTAAAACAAATAGTGTATTGATGATTTTTTTTTTTTAATCTGGAGGTGGCCTCAAACTTCTGGCCTGTAGTGTAGGTTCAGCTAGTCAAGGTTAGAGGAGATCTCTGGGCTTTATTTAACTTGTCTTTACTGGACAGTACATTGTGTGAAACTTTCAATAAGATGTCGACAATGCTGAAGTACAGTAACTGGACTGGAAAACTTTAACTTGAACATGTTTTTCCATTGACCTGAAGGGCTTCTTCAGTTCTAACATTTACTCCAAAGGGGCATCAGTTGGATGTAGGAGGAGGATGAAATGAAAAAGCAGCAGCAACACTATCAGGGTGATGTTCTTTATAATTGTGGCTGGCCATGCAGCCTTAAAATAACATCATATATCTGAAGGTATTTTTGTGATAAAGATATTCAAGATGATATGAACAATGTAACACTTAATGCTGTATTGCTGGCTGTAAAAGTAAACAATATGAAACATGAGTAAAAATAAATAAATATAAGTATACAAGTAGCACAGTATCATGTTTTCCTTCAGTAAAAGTATAAACTAAATTTTGTAAATATTTTAAACAGTAACTGAAATTAGCTTGGCCTAGTCTTCAGTAGTGTATAAAACATAATTATCAGCGAATAAAATGAGTGATGATGCCATAAGAATTGATCTTTCACAGGTTATGATAATTCCTCTAATGCTAAATAGCTTCTGATACTGAACTTAAACGCGACCTTAAGTCAACCACAAGCAAGTGTTTGAGGCCAACTCAACTGAAGTGAGTGTAGCAGCTAAGCTAACACTGTTCATACATCACAACACGAAGTCAGCGCTAACAAAAGTCACTGTGCTAATATCAAGTAGTGGCTAAGCTAACGTACTCATACATCACAAGTCACCGCTAACAAATCACTGCTTCGCTAATTTCACTCCAATGTTGGTTTGTAAACAATAAATCGGAGAGAGAACTCAACTTAAGTGAGTGTAGCTGCTAAGCTAACACTGTTCATACATTACAACAAGAAGTCAGCGCTAACAAAAGTCACTGTGCTAATATCACGCCACCATTAGCTTGTAAACAATAACTCAAATCAGAGGAAGTACTCAGCTAAAGTGAGTGTAGCGGTACACTGTTCATACATCGCCAGAAAGAAAAATTTAGGATGTTGTATCTTGGGTGGAGCTTTTAAAAAAAAAGTCTCTTGAAGCCTTTTTTTTTTTTTTTTTTTTTTTTTCACTGTTTGGACTGACATCATCTTTAGAGAGAAAAAGCAACCGCTTCCCTAATTTCGCTTCACCTTTATCTTTTTTAGTCGCAGAAAATACAGCTAACATAACTGTCCACCTATGCTTGGCTATTCAGTGTCACTTCCTGGTTGGTTGCGTCTCAAATAAATCATCTGATTGGCTCTCCTCCTCATGTGACTTTCTTGGTATTCACCAGGTGTTTCTGCTTCAGGTGGAGAAGCTAATTTGTTGCGTTTCCGCCTTTTGCTGTTAGCCAGTTAGCCTTGTAGCCAAACCATTTCCAAACAAGAGGTAGCTTCTTTTTAGGAACTAATTTATCAGGCACGTTATGAAAATTCATCACTAATATTTTCCATGACATGACAAATTTCTATTATATAAAAATTATACCAGTATTATCACAAAGAATGTGATGTGGTAACAGCCCTAATTTGCATTTTGTATATCTGTTGTCTTGACCTCCTAGTTTGGCCTCTTCACTGGTCAGTATCATTTTTCATTTCCCTCTTTCTCCAAAAAGCTTTTCCTTCCTATGTGTTTAATGTTTTTGTTCTATGTTTTGTTTGTTTGTTTTTTACTTAAATCATATTTGCTGTCTTAAAGAGCTCTACAGTCTGGAGCTCGTTGTCAGGGAAATAATGATGAAACTGCTTCTTTATTCAGACATGATGATGGTGTTTTTGAAGCATTTTGTCTTGTGGCATCTGCTTGTCTTGTGATTCTTCTGTATCAGGTCTTTATGTTAAACGTGCCACATAGCCGTGTCATGAATATATCAGTCCACAAGAATCACGATTTTTGATAAAAATGTTTAAAAATTCTAATTTTATGGAATCTGAGAACATCTGTTTTCAAACTGGCTTTACAACTATTCTAAAATAAAAACAATCATTCTAAATCGTCCAACTTTATTTTGCAATCTAGAAGTATCATGCTCAATGCAAATGCACCAGCAACCACTAGAGGGCAGCAAAAATCAAAGAATAGCATCACACAGACACTGAAACACCAAGGTTCAAGGTTCAATTTTATTCATTCATAAAATGGAAATTTTCTTCCTCGCAGTTCCACATTGGATTGGTTAGATTAAGTAACTTCAACAAAAAATAATAATGACATTTGGTTCACTGTGATGGATTACTTATCTCACATTTCAACAAGATGATTTTTATAGTGTACTGTAAAGAACTGAAACCAATGGCAATCTGGAAGGTAGGAAAAACAATTCTAATATTTACTGCTCCAGTGTTTTGTTTTGTTTTTTTTTGTTTTTTTTTTTGGAAAATGGCTGGCAGTAATGTAACATGGATTGCAGATTGCATTTATTGGACTCAAACATGTAAAATTACCGTTATGCTCCTTTAAGTTCTGTGGGTTTGAACAAAGCTTGGGTTCATAGTGATGGAGTCTCAAATAAATCCAGCGGCTCTTTTTTTTTTTTTTAAGATGTTTCTGAGAGTCTGCTGAGAAAAATTACAACATTATGAGCTGTTGACAGCAGAAGAACAAAAAAGAACAGGCCTCATTCTACTGTATAGATGTTAAAGGACCATACCATTATTTTTGCAAGTTTGGACTTTTTTCTACCTTTAACAGCCTGTCACTACTCCTGATTCGGGGTGATGTTTCTACGTTGTTGGTGGATATGGAGATTTTATCTCATGAATGCGTTCTGTATGCATTTACATTTCTTATCAGGACATTGTATTTGGATATCACATTTTAATATGAGGCGTAAATGGGAACGTGATTCGGTGTTGTTTTTATATTATTGATTAATGGGAGTTAAGTAGAATTTTAAGGACATTCATTAATAAAATTAGCAAAATGACTTTAGAAATTTTGTATGAATTCAGATTTAGTTCAGATTCAGAAATCTGAATTAATCTGATTTAATTCAGATTTCCTGTTTGCGGAAAGCTGGATTAAAGAGGCGGAGTCACAAACACTCTGAGATGAAGGGACTCAGACAGTGAGCTCACGGTAATTATACTTCTCAGAATAAAAAGCTAAATAAATTATTGAAGAGCTGATGGCCTTGGAGCAAGAAGCAGCTAATTAGCTTGTCATCATTAGTGAAGCGGTCAGTGTGTGACAGTAGCGAAGCGATTGATTGCACCTGGCGATGTGGTTCACAATCCCTCGAGGTTAATCATTGACAGGATGGAGGGGTCAACCTCTCCACGGCTCGCAGCGCATGGGGTCAGTCGATACACCTTCATCTGGAACTCAGGAAGGATCCGTCTCAAGAGCCACCTCTACTCAAATCGCCAATACTTCACAACTTTATGAAGGGATTAGAAACATGGATGGCCTAGGAGGAGGAGGAGGAGGAGGATGCTTGAGGCTGAGGTCAGCAACTAAACTGCAGGAACAATAGATTCCACAATCATGCCGGTCAAATTTCATCTTCTCCTGCTGCAGTCTGAGGAAGGCAAGCTGCAAAATATTTCCAATGTCATATTTCTGAGAAAACATGGAATTGTCATCATCTGGGACAAATTGAATCTGATTTGATGCTAGAAGCCTCCACATTTTCAGCATAGGGCCTCCATGCAGACCTGCTAAAATTGTCAAACTTCTCAAACTTGAAACACAAAATGTCTAGCTCACTGAATATTTCTTTCATTCTTTCACTGCCCCGTTTAATGAGTGCCACATGCTTTAAGCTGAAACACTGCACTAGCTAATGTTAGCAGCAGGTTCAAGCTAAAACTCTCCACTAGCCAGTGGCGGGCCGTCAGGGCCAGCAAGGCCTTCTCTGCTGGCCTAGAGGTTGTCAGAATCAGAAAATTATATTTTTATAATTTATATATGTTTTAATTAATGCTATATTTATTTTACAAAGTTTGTTCCCGCCCTGCAATAGACGCGATCTATCCAGGGTGTACCCCACCTCTCGCCCCATGACTGCTGGGATAGGCTCCCCCATGACCCTTAACAGGACAAACGGGTTTAGAAAATGGATGGATGGATGGATGTTTGTTCCCATCAGTCATTTCATCGCTTCTCTCTCCCTCTGTTGCAGCACAGCTCATATAAATTAGAGCTTTTATCCAATCAGATTTTCCACCTGTGCTGTCTCCGGGTAAAAAAATCTAGCCTGACGCCTTCAGAATCTCAGTGAATCTCCTCTGCTATTCAAGCAAATAGGACAATGTTGTTGATTGTCATATATTTTAACCAATCAGATTTAGAGTTTGCCATGTTGGGCGTATTCTTTTACATGTCAGGGCCTTCTAGCTGGCCTTGGCATACATCATCAGAGTACAGCATTATGCTAACAGCTACAGCCTGCCAGAAATTCATCAGAAGAAGAAGNACATCATCAGAGTACAGCATTATGCTAACAGCTACAGCCTGCCAGAAATTCATCAGAAGAAGAAGAGGGCTGGTTAGCTAACTGGAGTAAAACTAGCTAGCACGTAATGTAGCATTATCTAATATTTATTTAAACTTTCTTTCTTGACGTTTAGATTTTTAAATATAGTGCTTTAGACTTTTTGTTTAGACTTTTACTTAGTCCTGTTGTTTTTTAACGCACAATGGCTGAAGGAGGAGAAGAAATGGATTAACTGGCAAACAATTTTTCCAGAAGGATCTTTAAAGAAAAGCTGGAAATACAACGGTGTCATTAAACTCTTCCTAAAGACAGAAAGGAGGATGGACTTTGTCTTCAGATGATGAGCAGCTTTGGTAAGTCTGATGGATTTTTATGTAGCTGGAATCTGTGGAGAAGCCTGTTGAATCTGATTGTGTTATTTGTGTTTTACAGCATTTTTGCTTACTTGCTGGTCGTATGAGTAAATGTGATGGTTGTTGTGAGTTTGTTCATGTTTCTTTGGTAATGACACTGATTTAGGCTATGCCATGTTTATATGTGATGCAGCATCCTGTCATAATGCGTAATAATGCTACATTAATTACTACTTACTATACTAATACTACTGAATGAATACTAATTCAGTCACCTAACCTAAGTCATATTTATGACATTTTACAATTAAAAAAATCCAATTTGAGCTCCACCAATCAGCAGATATTAGTTCTTACAGTGACAGGCCTTTTTGACTAAAGAGTCAGTGTCAACCTCCTCTCTCTCTCTCTCTCTCTCTCTCTCTCTCTCTCTCTCTCTGTTGTTTGCTATATAAATAAGCATTCATTAAAGGACTATACCATCCATTTTGCAGGTTTGAGCCTAATATATTCAGTTTTCATACATTATTGCTTTAGTGCATTACTATCATTATGCACCTTATGAAGTCATGGTCCTTTAAATTTTTCCATAAACGCAGGTCTTCTTTTGGGACTATATTCCCCGGTGGAGGCATACATTCACTCCACAGTTTTTATTGAACTTAAATGCTAAAATAATGAAACTTCTAAAAAAAAAAACCTGAATATACATCTTGTTGGTGATGATGGATTATCTATCCCAAGAACATTTCAAGTATCAACAAGTTGATTTTAATAGCGTACCAGAATGAACTGAAACCAATGGAGGTCTGGAAGGTAGGAAAAACATTTTTAATTCATCGTTCCAGTAGTATGCTTTGGGAAATGATTGTCAGTAATGTAACGTGTGAAAATTGAATATATTAGGCTCAAACATGCAAAATGGATGGTATGGTCCTTTAAACTGTCGAGCTAGACTGAAATCTAAGCGTGCCTGGTACCGCTTATCTGCAGCCCTGAGGACAAATGGAAGCTTAGAAGCTTGATACTTTAATGAACGCAGGAAACTTCCTAATACTAATACTACCTAAAGTGATCTCACTAGGGGGTTAAAAACCTCCATGAGTTTTTTGACAGAAAAAGAACACGGTGGTGAGTCAGAATGATACCTGTGCTTTTTTTAAAGGCTCACAGTCAGTTTTACACATTTCCTTTTCCAAGCAGCTGATCAATATCACTGATCAGTATTGACTCCACATCTGCTGCTCTTTCTGTCTTCCTCTTCTGCTTTTCCTCCTATAAATCTCTTCACTGCAGGATTGATTGCATTTTTATGTTTTTTTGAACATGAATTTTATTGAAATGCATATGCATTAAAGATACAAAGCATGTTGGAAAAAATAAATAAATAAATAAAGATTCCAAGCGTGTAAGTTTGGGTTTAACTTTGGCCGGACATTTTTGCAGCAGTTTGTGATGGTGTTTCCTGCAGGTAAAACAGCGATGAGCTGCTGTGTGATGGAGACAAACTAAGCCTCCATAATGAAATCTTGCTATGATGCATTTAAACACAGCTTGGTTTTCCTGTTAGGACATGAAATGTTTGTATGATTTATGTTTAAAGGTAGATGAACGTGTAATATGATGAATGAATTGTTTTATGAAACAAAGATCAACAGACTGAAAGAGGAGTAAGTTTGGCTTTAAAGGACCATACCGGCCATTTCACACTTTTGAGCCTAATATATTCAATTTTCATACACTTAACGTTACTGACAATCATTTCCCAAAGCATACTACTGGAACAGTGAATTAAAAATGTTTTTCCTACCTTCCAGACCACCATTGGTTTCAGTTCATTCTGGTATTAAAATCAACTTGTTGATACTTGAAATGTTCTTAGGATAGGTAATCCATCATCACCAACAAGATGTATATTCAGGTTTTGTCGAACTTACATAATTTTAGTGTTTAAGTGCAATAAAAAGTGCAGAGTGACCTGAAAATGCTTCCCATTGTCAGTTCTTCACTACAGCACTTGAATGCACCATTAGGAAGCATTTTCAGATCACTCCACTCTATATATTGGGCTCAAACATGCAAAATAAATGGTATGGTCCTTTAAAGTGACTTACAGGAGCTGATGGAAAAAAAAATGGAAACTTTACCCAATAAAAATATTGGTAGGGACAATTCAGTAGCACTTAGAGGGAAATGTCCTTACTGTCCATACCTAAATCTACACCTGTGATGGATGCTGTAAAGACAAAAATGCCCATATCATAGCCAGATGTTTCAGGTCAAAACTGTCTAAACACAGGTATTAATATGGTCAACTTTAAAAAGAAGATGTATGTATGCTGTCCAAAAGATCAGATATAGGCAAAAAATAATAATTTGTGATTGAGCATCAAGATCTGTAGTGTAAATGCAGCCAATATGCTCTGATCCTCCTTCACCTTCAGATATGATGAAATCATAAAGATGTTTCAGAAAACAGTTTCTGTCTCATACCTCCATCTGACGAGCGAAACCCTCATTTTCTCATGCAGGTTCTCTCAGGTCTAAACTGTGCACAAACACAACACAAATGACAAAATAGTGCAAATTAACAAGACAGTAATTTAATTAACAATCACAACATACTGCAGCTGGAAATGGAGTCATTTCAACAAACGGTTAAAAAAAAAAAAGATAAATTTCATAAACAGTTTTCAGACCTAAAGGTGGATGTTTAACGGCGGGTTGTGTATATATTATTGAGCTCTAACATGCATGATTGCCGGTATGGTCCTTTAAGTTATATCAGAACATAAAAATATGTAAGAATAACACTTACAAAACAAAGAATGTTCTGGATTAATGGGAGTCAGTTTGTGAGGCCTTCCTGCTGCTCACCACCCAACACACACACACACACACACACACACACTGCACAGCAGCTACTTTATCACAATACNAACACACACACACACACACACACACACACTGCACAGCAGCTACTTTATCACAATACCTACACATCTAACTACATCTAACTTACTGATGTTTCTTTACAATAACATCTATAAACGCTTATATTTATGATTATGCCATTGCTGTTTTTGCATCATAAGCCTTTTTTCTTTGTTTTCTTTCAGGTCATTTCCTTCTCTTTCTCTCTCTCTCTCTCTTTCGCTCGCTCTCTCTCTCTNTTCTCTTTCTCTCTCTCTCTCTCTCTCTCTCTCTCTCTTTCTTTCTTCTTCTTAGTGTAACAGCACATCATAATGTGTAATTGCTATTTCTCTTATGTAATTATTGACCATCACCTTTAATTAGTCTGTTCACTTATTTGTGGTGTTAATTAAAAAAAAAATAATAATTAAAAAAAATATATCTACAAAGACAACAGGCAAACATTTTCCTTGTGCACATCCTGATGAGACACAAATAGCAAATAGGTTTGTCTGATTTGTTCTTAATGATTATATAATAATTTGGGGGACAGAGAGGACAAGAGATTCAGAAAAAGACAGAGACTCTTATAATCACACGTGTTCTCTCTTCATTTATTGATTTGTTGTTGCTGAAACTGAAACTTGGCTCTGTGCTGGAGAATTCTCATGAACAGACTCCAGGTGTCGCTGTTGTACAGCACACCGGACACAAAATGTGTATACTGTCAACTCTGAACACTTTGAAATATTATATGAATGCAACGTGATTTCATTTTAATGGAAAAAGCAAATTTAAAGAGCTGGAAAACATTATAGTAATGTAATAAATAACTTAAGAAATAATAGGACCCCCAAAAATAATAAATGAATAAATAAATAAAGAGATTTAAAGGACCACACTGTCTATTTTTCATGTTTGAGCCTAATATATTCAATTTTCATACATGTTACATTACTGACAATCATTGGATATATTCAATTTTCATACATGACATTATATGAGAGTTGACTGAAAGACTTGTTAAATTCTGTTAAATTGGAAAAGATCTGATTTTCTTTAACCGGTATGCAGCAGAAACTAAAAAAAAAAAGAAAAACATGGATGGCTTTACTTATTAATATTGATGCACTTCGCACTTTCTTGTCACTCCTGACAGCAAGTAAAACCTTTATATATGCTATTCCCCATGTTGAATATGTGGGAGAAAAAACTTAAGTGAGCATGGCGTGGTACTGGCTCAGTGTATGTACAGTATGTACAATTGTATTTAAAGTTAATTGTAGATAAGGTTTTTAGAATGTACATGAGCATATGTGGGTGTGCTAGTGTTTATGTGTGTTGATGTGTATAGATTGATATATGTATATATTTTTCATTTTTATTTTAGTTTTTTTTTCCCTATTGGTTCTAATTTATTTACGGATAATGATTTTTTTTTTTTTTTTTTTTNTTTTTTTTTTTTTTTTTTTTTTTTTTTTTTTTTTTTTTTTTTTTTTCTTCTTCTTCTTCTTGGATGGTTTATTTTGTGTTATTGATGCCTGTATAAGAAAATCAATAAAAAAGAAAGAAAATAAAAGAAGAAAATTTAATATATTAGGCTCAAACATGCAAAATGGCTGGTATGGTCCTTTAAGGTTTAAGTCATTCACATGAGGCAGATCTGCGTGTCCTGAACATCTTATTAACATGTTAGTTTACATGATTTAGCATTATCACTAGTAAGATAAACTTATTTTGGTTTAGGTTATAGTCTGATTCCACACGCGTATATTCTTATGATTATGTATAAATTTCCATGACTGTGTACTCAGCGTCTATTTTTAAAGCATTTGGAGCAGAGATGTGGAATCCAGACCTGGACTGGAGTAACACTTGTCCTGAAAATGAAAATGAAGACTTGAGACTTGACTTGTCTGCTGTGAGACTTGATGCCTGAAAACTTTCAGGTCTGATGTTTTCTTACAGTGAATAACAGAGTTTCAGATTTTTGCCTTCATTAAGGATTTTAATCAATTTTCAAAATGATTCTTCTTTTTATATTTAGCATGTTATGAATATTTTAGTGGCCCTAAGAAGATTATTAAAAAAAAAGTCAAATTAATTTGTGAAAATTAAATTTAAAAAAATTAAAAAAAAAATTAATTAAAAAAATTAAATTAATTTGTGAAAATCAGTGAAAATTATGCAGATAATTCCAAGAAATATAATTTTCTAAACACACCACCCATAAAATAAATAATTAAATACGTTTAGAATCAAACTACATAATAGTGCAAATTAAGAGGAACTGATTAAATGATTAAATTAAAGAGAAAATGTGCATTTTAAATAGTTTTCTAGGGAGACATGCAAGTGTTTGTCATTTTTTCTGGTGGCAAAGTTATTTATGACATCATCACCATGAGACAGCTTGATGCTGATTATTGAAGAGCATCAGATGATCTCAGGCAGGTTTTACTGGAGCCTAATCTTGCTCTTTTCTTTCTTCCTGACAGATTCGTTCTCTGACACACGCAAATCATCAGCAAATGTTTTGTCTTTGCAATAAAGGACCATACCGGTGAATTTGCGTGTTTAAGCCCAATAAATATTTGCCACATACATTATGTATGACAAACAATTCCTGAAACTTTAAACTGTATTTTAGTTTTCTCCTAATCTTTCTAAATCAAATGTTCAGGTGATACGCCCACCTTAGATTTTAATATTTAGCCTCTAACATGTATCTGTATGCCCAAATAGTTCAAGGTGGTCGTTCTTAATTTCTTAATAAAAGCTGTTTTGTCCTGGGACTATATTCCCTGGCGGAAACATACATTGTTTTCCATGTAGCCCCATGTCAGCTCGGTTAAAATAAAGTTACTTTGACAAAAAACTTAACAGACCTGTGATGGATTCTTTATTTCAGCACATTATAGCATTTCAGCATCAGTTTCAAGTCTCCACAAGTTTATTTTTATAGTGTACTGGAATGAACTGAAGCCAATGGCAGTCTGGAGGGTAGGAAAAACAATTCTAATATTTATGGCTATAGAGGTATATTTTGGGAAATGGTTGTCAATGTGTATGCGAGTTGCATGTATTGGGCTCAAACATGCAAAATCACCATTATTGTCCTTTAAATTCCAAACAGTTTGCAGTTTGCCTGAATATTAAGATGTTAAATCTTTTCAGATTAATAATTTTTTGAGTTTTTATTTCTAACAACTTCCAAACCGTGTTTAAGGATAACAAACCAAACTCTTGGTCGCGGCCCCTGACGTTTTCCAGCTCCTAAGCTGCGGATTACAGTATGTTTTTTTTGTTTTTTTTTAATATTTTTGGTTTTGAGGAATGTTAATACTTGTTTTACTGTAGTACAAATTATTTACATGCTTGCTGCTTCTTTTAGTTATTGATGATCACAATTTTTTTTTTTTTTTTAAGTTTACCATTGATGTCTGTGTTGTACAAAAATTATGAGAAAATGTATTAATTATGGATGACCTTGCTGTTCCGCCGATGTCAATCCATATGAAAGATGTTTAGTTATCATATGGCCTCAGGCTCAAGCCGTGCAAACGTGTGTGTTTGCTGACATACGTGTTTATTTGGCCTCACGGCTTGTGACTCTCATGGAAATATGAACAGCAGGTTATTATACTAAATATTGTGAATTTATTTATTGCAATTACATTTATGATTATCTTGACATTATGAAGCATGTAGTGCAGCAACAAACTTTACTTTTGTTATTCTGAGACTTTCTGGTTATTTTTGTAACATAACCATGTAATTTCTAAGGAACAAATATCTGGTGTACAAACATATGAAACCGTTGTTTCATTTTGTAGCACAACATTTTATATTAGTTATTTTAAAATTTCTTTAAAATGTTTTCTTTTTTTAAAATGTTCTTGGGATAGATAATCCATCATCACCAACAAGACATGCATTCAGGTTTTTTTTCTTTAGAAGTTATGTAATTTTAGTGTTTAAGCTCAGTAAAAAGCATGGAGTGAATGTATGTCTCCACCAGGGAATATAATCCCAAAAGAAGACCTGTGTTTATGGAAAAATTTAAAGGACTGTGACTTCATAAGGCTGTGTAACTATTAGCAGGAGAAACATGGATTTTTAAGGTGGGTGTATCACTTGAATATTTGATTTAGAAAGAATAAGAGATTTTGTAAAATATCAGGAAAGCTGAAATACAGTATTATCCTTTGGGAAATGATTGTCAGTAACGTAAAATGTATGAAAATTGAATATATTATGCTCAAACATGCAAAATGGATGGTATGGTGCTTTAACACTTAGTCAACTTAGTTTCACCACTAAGCATCAGGATGTTGCCATGGTTACCTGCAATTTAATAAACCTCATACCTCTATTTATAGTGGTGGTGTAGAACCTTTACTCAGTATACAAACTCATTTTTAAATAATTTCCTTGTGCTACATCAGAGCGAGCTTTAAAGGACCATACCAGTCATTTTGCATGTTTAAGCCCAATGTATACAATCTGCATACATGTTACCTTACTGCTGACCATTTTCCATAAATTAAAACTGTATTTTAGTTTTCCCGTTATTTTTTCCGAATACCCTCATCTTTCAAAATCAGATGTTCAGGTGATACATCCACCTTAAAATTCAACGTTTTGCCTTCCAACATGTATGCAGGATTGTTGAAGGCACGGTCTTTAAATTCTGGGTAAAAGCCATCTTCTCGTGGGACTATATTTCCTGGTGGAGAAATACATCAACTTCTGTCCAGCTCTGTGTTAGATCAGTTAAATAAAATGACTTAGACAAAAAAAAAAAAAAAAAAAAAAAAAAAAAACTTAATGGACATCAAGTTGATTTTTATAGTATACTGAAATGAACTGACACCAATGGCAGTCTGGAAGGTAGGAAACACAATTCTAAAATTTACTGCTGCAGTAGTATGTTTGGGGAATTTGTTGTCAGTAAAATGTATGCAGGTTCTATATATTGGGCTCACATGCAATATCACTGGTATGATCCTTTAATTGCAGGGTCACTGTGGTAAATGGCGGTTTGAGAGAAAAGATGTTTATACTGCAGACATGGAGAGAAACGACTCCTCACTTTAAGCAGCATCGTGTGAATATATGATATGGATCAAGACAATGCTGCTTATGGAATTATGATAAACATAACTTATACAGAAAAATGCCACTAAAAAGAAAATTTCTCCCAGTTTGACTTCTAAAGTTTCCAGGCTCTGCATTTCTGCTTTTAGAACTTTAAAGGGCAATGCCAGTGATTTAACATGTTTGGGCTCAACCCACATACACGATACAGTACTGACAACCATTTTCCAAAACATACTACTGGAGCAGTGCATTTTTGAATTGTTTTTCCAACCTTCCAGATTACCATCAGTTTCAGTTCATTCCAGTACACTATTAAAATCAACTTGTAGAGACTGTAAACTTGCTTGAAATAACTAATTTGTTACAGTGAACGTGTATGTATCAGTGTATGTGTATAGCGTGTGTATGTAATTGTTAGTCTGTGCACGTCACTGTGTCAGTGTGTGTGAAGTGTGTTTGTTTGTAGTGAGTGCATACAGTGTGTGTTTGTGCTCGTACAGTGTATGAATCCATGTGTGTTTGTGCATGAAGAGTGTGTGTATTTGTACTGCAACATGTATGTCAGTGTGTGTGTGTGTGTAATTTATGTGTGTGTTTGTATATGCAATGGATGTCCGTGTTGTGCATGCTGCATATGTGTCTCAATTGGTGTCTGTGTGTGTACATGAAGTGTGTGTTTATGAGTGTGTGTGTGTGCAGTTTCTGTGTGTGTCTATACTGTATATGCAGTGGGTGTCAGAGTGTCTGTGTTTGTACATGCAGTGTGTGTTAATGTGTATGTTTGTGTTTGTGCATGCATTGTGTTTGTATGTGTGTGTATTTGTGTGTGCAGTGTGTGTGTAAGTGCAATGTAAGTGTGTGAGTGCAGCGCGCGCGCGCGTGTTTCTGCAGATTGACGTGTATTTAACACATGGAGCTGATCTCTGCCTCCAGAGGTCATTCTCTCTCTCTCTCTCTCTCTCTCTCTCTCTCTCTCTCTCTCTCTCTNTCTCTCTCATTCTCAGCTCAGTTGCCACTTGTTGCCGAAGCAGCTCGGGGCTCCGCCGATCAACACCGAACTCATTTCAGCTGTTTAATCCGGAGAAAAAACTCCATGTGCGGGCGCTGAGTGCAGGACGTCATCGGGGCTGAAAGGAGACTTTCGTGATCCGGTTATAATATTTCTGCGCGTCTGACGGACAGAAGCATGGTTGATAACACAAGTATAGCAACTAAATCAGCTCTGGTAAGCGTCCAGCCTTTACTTTTGTCTGCTTATTAACTCGACCAGGTTTTTACCTACTTTTCTAAGTGTATTTTATATTGCACTACACGTGTCACGCGTGGAGAAACTTTTATTCAGCTGGTTAGTTGTGTTCACGCACTTGGCAACTTCTCCCTGTGCGCTTCATGTGATTTGTCTGTCAGGTGAATTGTGATTTTTTTTTATTTTTTATATTAAACACTGCCGCCAGGTAAAGAAACCCACTGTGGAACGTGTTTTTTTTCTTCCCCTCGCAGCAAAGCTCTTTCTCGCCCACCGGCAGCCTTCCCCTCCAGGCTCCCTCCGCCTCCTCCCACAGCCCGTTCACCGGCACGCAGTCCCACCAGCCCGGCAGCGGCGGCATGAAGCTGGAAGCGGTCATGGAGAACCTGCAGCGGCAGCAGGCTGCGCGTCTGGCCCTGGAGGAGAAGCTCAGGCAGGCGGAGAAAGAGAAGGACCTCCGCTCCATGGTGGAGTCCCAGATACACCAGCAAGCCCTGGCTTTTCGGCAGTACCAGGCGGCGGTGCGCGGCGCTCTGGCCGCGGGAGTCTCCAACTCGTCCGCCGGGTTGACACAGCCACACATGGAGGTCCGTCGAACCAACGAGGATGGCAACTCCTCCAGACCCGGCGGCGACGACGTGGAGCGGGACGAAGAAGGAGATGACACAGAGGAGCAGGGAGTCATGGATGAAGAGGAAGTGGATGAAGGTGATGTCGGTTTGAACCACTTCCAGCACCACCAGGGAGCCTGCCTGTCTCCGAAGAGCGCCCCGATGCATCTGATGGCCAGAGTCCCGCCAGCATTCGCCTCAGCCCGACGGGCTGAGTCTCCCTCAGCGCTCCCGCAGTCACAGACCCACGAGTGGACCTATGAGGAGCAGTTCAAACAGGTACAGCAGCACCGGCGCACTTTGCGTTTTTGGCATTTAACCTGTCCCTAACAAACATCCCAGCAATCCATTTATGTTCTTTTTTTTTTTTTTTTTTTTTAACAGTAAAATCCATTTATTTTAACTTTTTACTGTAAAGAATCAGTGATACATTAAAAACAAGGAGGAGTATTTTGTTTACAAAAACATTAATATTTGAAATATGAAAAAAAAAACAGCCCCCAGAAAAACAATTTTGTTTTTGGTCTCCATGTAAATATTTTATAACATTGTTTTCTTTAAACAAGTGAAAATATTTCAACCTGTGGTTGAAATCTAATGTACTTAATTTAAATTGTGTAATTTCTCTTTCCAGTGCAGTCATCTGACTTTTTTCTTTTTTATAAATGTCTTTTTCTCATGTCAGGAAAAGTCTGAAAACAAGCTGAGTTGGAAACAGACAAATATTATGGTTAGTGAATAAAACAAGACTTTAAGGGCTCACTTACAGACAAAATGATTAGATTAGAGGAGTGAAGGAGTTTATAGGCATGGGAAACTTTTCCATTTCTCCCTCTTTCCTCCAAAAGGCATCATAATGTTGGTTGACAGCGTTTGCTTACATAGAAAAAACTTTTATGTTGAAGAATTTCCAAGAATTCTGCATGTCATTGAGAAATGAGAACATTTTGGTGTTAATTTCAGTTGACGTCAAAGGTGAGTTAATTGTCAAATATCAAATAAAAACCTGGAAACTAGCTGAACAATGTTAAAACGAGTTCAACAGAAATGAAATTCTGACAGTGATAAGTGAGGAGGATGTTTCTCCTGAACAGCTGTTTGTTTTGTTACCGACTGGTTAATGACAGTAAATTATTTGATTTATACACACTTTATATATTTGCAGTTCCTGAGGCAGAGAGCAGATCTATACTCTCTGAGTGATCGTGGATGGTCTTGGTCATCCTTGATTTATGATGGATCATTTACAGACTTCCCTAAATGTGATGTGTACATTAGCGGCTGCATTAGCGCTGCACATTAAAGTAAACCAATGCATGGAAATATAATTTAAATAGGGGGCTGAAACCAATAGCGCTCAATATACAGTCAATTACGTGAGGGAGATGGAGAGACGAGCCTGTGGAAAGCGCTCGCTGTCCATTCCTGTGTTTTCTGTGATTAATTAATGTCGTATTTACAGTTGTAATCATTATAGAATATGTATCATATCCCATTGCAAACTGGTAATTTGAGTTGATAAGGCACACATGATCTTTTCCATTACAGGATATGACGTAAATGTTAACCGCATCAGTTATGAGATCTTACACACAGCTTTGAACATGTTTAAAATCTATACACTTAGGATTTATCATTGCAATGTTAGGAGATTGTGCAGAAAACATGCGTGTTTTCATTAGGACAACTTTCCTGTAGCTTTCCTTCAGAGATTCCTCAGGATGTGCAGTTATTGTGGGGGGTCATTTGTATGTAGTCATTCAGCGTAATGGTCATGGGACAATAAAAGGATGCTTATGGCTGCTAGGCAGACAGAGCGGAGCCAGCATACTAAGCATGCTCAAAGCTGCAAAACAAAACCACATTTGAAGGCAGTAAATGTATCTTTGGAAATAGGAACAAGATGTGGGCTAAATATAAAAAGGCCCCATTCAGGCGGAGGAGTTTTAATCTGATCGTAACCAAAAGAGATCAGCCAGTGTTTACGGTAGCTCCTAAATCCTAAAACACACATCTGTTTATAGCTTCTTTAAAGAAAAACTTTAATTTGTTCTTATTTCCAGTTTTTTTTTTATTTTTATTATTTTGCGTTAACTTTTCATTTTTTAGAATGTTTTGATAATTTTTTGATTTTTTTTTTTTTTTTGNTTTTTTTTTTTTTTTGATGCAAACAAAAGTGATAAAAGCTTCATATTTTTTAGTTTGACAGAAAGGAGCCAGCAGAAGACGACACATAGTAGAGTGCAGAGAAATGAGATCGTAAAACATAAAAGATATTCCATGTAGTGACAGAAAGAGATGATGATTAGAAAGAGGGAGAGAGAGAGAGAGAGAGAGAGAGAGAGAGAGTTGCGTATAATCTTGGCAGCGGCTCAGGAAATGTAGGAAACTGGACCTGGTGGTATTCCAGCCTGGCTCACACCCAAAAATGCTGGGATCTCCCTGTCTGGCAGTGTGTCAGAGTGTGTGTGTGTGTGTGTGTGTGTGTGTGTGTGGGAATTGGCTCTGTGCCAAACCATTACGAGACAGAAACAGAATCGTGTGCTGTTACACATTCAGTTGTGCTTCCTCTCTGAAAGTTAACACACACACGCACACTTTTTACACGCGTGTTGGCACAGAGATCCGTGAGCCTGCAGGCATTTACATACAGACATGATGTTAAAGTGATGGAGAGCAAGCTAATGTTTAAAATGAACCAGCAGCCTCAAGAGCTGCTGAACAGTTTGTACAAACGTCAGATAACGTGTGCACATGGAAATGTGTTTACTGATCTGTCATGTAGTCAAAGGAAAGCCTTACACACACACACACACACACACACACACACAGTTTTTCACTGTTTGGACTTCGTCATACCTTTAGCCAGACAAAAAGTCATCGTTTCACTAATTTTACTCCTCCATTAGCCTTTTCTGTCACAGGAAGCTAGCTAACACTCCAGCTAAGCTTGACTGAGTTAGCTTGTTTTTCATCTCAGATCATCTGATTGGCTCTCCTCACATGACTCGTAACTTACTTGGTATTGACCTGAGTGTTTCGGCTGCGTGGGGAGGCAGATTTTATACCTTTTCAGGATGCCCACACTTGAAGGTGGGATGAAAAGCAGGAGAGGGGGTGGTGTGTGTTTTTTTTGTGCGTGCATGTTTTTGTAACCTGAACATGATCAGTCACATTTACAAAACATACTTTCATTTTATATATATAATAAAAGACACACTTTCATCTTATGAGAGAGGAGGAATTATTGATTTCTGGTTGTGTTTTTTTTAAATCTCTACTTGATTATAAACAGGTATAAAAACGGAGATAACGGCTCAAAGTTTCACTTTTGCTTCTCTCTGTGGAGCACGGATAGAGTGACTGAAAGAAAAAAGAAATCTTGAGAGAGAGAGAAACTGGCCAATCGCTGCATGAAACAGATATGCCTCCCTGATTTGACCAATGGAAAAGGGGTTTCCAGCACCTTCCGACGCTTCAACAGAGGAAGTGTACTGCAGCTTTTACTGTCCTCGGTTCGAATCCAGCTTTGTTCTTTCTATTTGTGTGTTCTCTCCATGTCCGCATGGGTTTCCTCCTGCAGTCCACACACACGCAGCTCTGGATAAATGTTATTTTGTCAATATGATGATTAAAAACATGATCCAGGTGGTTTTATATTTCCTTCAAATGATATTTCGCTAATACAGAATAGTTGTGTATGAGTGTAATTGTTCAGGAACGCCTGCAAACAAGAAATATGAAAGAGAAAAGCGTCAGCGTGGACGCTCGTCTGCTTTACAGCCGTCACTCACTGTGACAACAATAACACGCATGATTCTGCCTAATGATGACATCACAGGTGTCCCCGAAATTATTTTCACATTCTGCTGAAATGATGAGAAAATAAAATCTATCAGCAGGATAGAAAAGTAATAAACGTATGGTGTATTCTGGAAAATGTCAGCAGAAATATAAATGCAAAAGTCAAAGGGCTAAAACATACAGACGTTTTATTTTCTGCTTTTCTCTTGTGACCTCATTAGTGAAGCATTCTTTAAGATGGTGTTGATGTTTTAACCTGTTTTCAGCAAAAAAAAAAAAAAAAANAAAAAAAAAAAAAAAAAAGTCAATTTATGTAAAGGATTTTCTTCAGCCAGTCGTGTTCTTAGTTCAGTGATGCCTTGTTATGCTGACATAATTTGCAGAAAGTGAAAAAGGGAAAATGCAGCAGGAAGCAGCAGATGGTTTTATGTTTTGCATTTTTGGCATTTCCAAGTTTATCATTTTTGCCATCACCAAAACTATTATTAAAGGACCATACCACCTATTTTGCATGTTTGAGCCTAATATATTTAATTTTCATACATGTTATGTTACTGACAATCATTTCCCAAAGGATAAAACCGTATTTCAACTTTCCTGATATTTTGCAAAACCTCTTAATCTTTCAAAATCAAATATTCAAGTGATACACCCACCTTAAAAATCCATGTTTCTCCTGCTAATAGTTACACAGCCTTATGAAGTCACGGTCCTTTAAATTTTTCCATAAACACAGGTCTTCTTTTGGGACTATATTCCCCGGTGGAGGCATACATTCACTCCACGCTTTTTATTGAGCTTAAACACTAAAATTACATAACTTCTAAAAAAACCTGAATACACGTCTTGTTGGTGATGATGGATTACCTATCCCAAGAACGTTTACAGTATCAACAAGTTGATTTTAATAGCAGAATGAACTGAAACCAATGGAGGTCTGGAAGGTAGGAAAAACATTTTTAATTCACCGTTCCAGTAGTATGCTTTGGGAAATGATTGTCAGTAACGTTACATGTATGAAAATTGAATATATTAGGCTCAAACATGCAAAATGGATGGTATGGTCCTTTAAGGTTTTAAATTAGTATCACAGAAATGCACAAAGCAAATTCTGACAGGAAAAGTCTGTGCAACTGCAGTGTGTGTGCGTGTGTGTGTGTGTGTAAGGAAGTGCACACTGATGCATGCGCTCTAGTACCCAATAGGGATGTCAGGGTTTGATTTTAGACTGTATGATTATAGACAGAGAGACCATCACAGTTATTGATTATGTAAACGAATGCTGTCAGCATGAACAGTTTTTGTTCATGCAAATAAAATATGTCTGACAACACAAATAAGGTAGAAAAACATGTTCCCGTCAGAAAGCAAAATAATGCAGTTTCTGCTATTAACAAATACAAAATAAACAGAAGTAAAATGTGTTTTTTTTTTGTTTTTTTTTTTAGCTAAAATAATCACAGACCATAGAACCTCTAGCTGTGTGTTTTTTCTTTTATTTAAAGGTGGAGATGGGGTGACATGTTTATGTGGTAAACTAAGACAAAGCACCAATTATAGGACACATGTTTTGACCTTAAAGGACCATACCATCCATTTTGCATATTTGAGCCTAATATATTCAATTTTCATGCACGTAACGTTACTGACAATCATTTCCCAAAGCATACTACTGCAACAGTGAATTAAAAATGTTTTTCCTACCCTCCAGACCTCCATTGGTTTCAGTTCATTCTGGTATGCTATTAAAATCAACTTGTTGATACTGGAAACGTTCTTGGGATAGGTAATCCATCATCACCAACAAGACGTGTATTCAGGTCTTTTTTTAGAAGTTGTGTAATTTTAGCGTACAATATAAAGTGCAGACTGACCTCAAAATGCTTCCTAGTGGTGCATTCAAATACTGTAGTGAAGAACTGACAACAGGAAGCATTTTGAGATCATTCCGTGCTTTTTATTGCGCTTAAACGCTAAAATTATGTACCTTTAAAAAAAAAAAAAAAACCCTGAATATACGTGTAGTATATACGAGTGGAGTGTTAGCTTAAACCTGCTGCTAACATTAGCTAGTGGAGTTTTTTTTAAATTTAAACCTGTTGCTAATATTAGCTAGTGGAGTGTTTTAGCTTAAACCTGCTGCTAACATTAGCTAGAGGAGTGTTTTAGCTTAAAGCTACTGCTAACAAGTGGAGTGGAGTGTTTTAGCTTAAACCTGCTGCTAATTAGCTAGTCAAGTGTTTTAATTTAAAAGTGCTGCTAACATTAGCTCGTGGAACGTTTTAGTTTAAACCTGTTGCTAACATTAGCTAGTGGAGTGTTTAGCTTAAACCTGCTGCTAACATTAACTAGTGGAGCATTTCAGCTTAGACCTGCTGATAACATTAGTTAGTGGGATGTTTTAGCTTAAAGCTGCTGCTAACATTAGCTAGTGGAGTATTTTAGCTTAAACCTGCTGCTAACATTAGCTAGTGGAGTATTTTAGCTTAAACCTGCTGCTAACATTAGCTAGTGGAGTGTAAGGCTCATTTATACTTCACGCAAACTACGTGTACGCACACTTAAAATGACCGACGCGTTTTTAGCGTTGGTTTGATGCGTCATTTGTGCGTGTCATCCAGAATTAATGCGACGCTCCTGATGCAGCAGTACCTACAGAAACCACAGGGGGCAGTGTTGTGAACATTTATCATGACGTGAGCAGCACATGCGGGGCCAACAAGTAAATAAATAATGTTTATGGACTGCGGATAAAAATTAGCCTCCTTTTGGCTAAATCCGATGCATTTACACCATGGCTATGCGTGATGTTAATGTAGATGATCCCTGTANCCTTTTGGCTAAATCCGATGCATTTACACCATGGCTATGCGTGATGTTAATGTAGATGATCCCTGTAGAACTGAATAAATGAAAAGTATTATTACCTGTGCACAGATAACCGATGACAGACAGAAATGGCTGCAAGGTTTGAGAAGCTGATCTGCTGTAGAAAAGCTGATCTCGTGTTTATAAGCCAACCCCGATTTTTGTTTTTAGATTTTTAAAGAAACTGATGTACTGTTCCATCATTGTGTTTGTTTATCAAATTACCTGTTTTTCTGGGTATTGTCATAGCATTCNATGTACTGTTCCATCATTGTGTTTGTTTATCAAATTACCTGTTTTTCTGGGTATTGTCATAGCATTCCTGTGATGTCCTGAAAATCCTTGTACCGTAAACATGATATTTATTTCAGCAGCTGATTACTGTAACTGACCAATCACAGCAGAACTTACTGGCCGCTGCAAAATGTCAGGAAATATCTCATTCTAAGATATGATTAAACTATTTTCCAGATGAAGATGATTGGGCGAGTGCTCTTTATGTTTGTTCGTTGCTGCAAATGCTTGTGTAGCTTAACCCTCCATGGCTGCTAAATTGTGTCTGTATCAAGTCAAGACGCCTCACATCACCGCCTGGCGGACAGAGCGTTAAGCCTCCGGATTGACGTATACGGAGGCCAGTATGTACACAATAACGCTCACGACACGCATACTTGTAGTTAGCGTGAAGTATAAATGAGCCTTTAGAATGCTCTATTTACCCTTTTTCAAAGGTAAACACAGATTTTCTTACAGTTTAGATACCATGATGTTTTATAAGCATGATTAATAATTAAACAGTTTAACATTCCTAGTACCTGAAGCAAATTATTCACTGCATGATGTTTTTGCTGCATACAGTGACGATTGTTGGGGTTTGACGTGTAAATTCAGCATTTTGAACATTAATGAAACATATTTCAGACACATTCACCTGTTTGCATGTGGTGAGTTTTAAAGCGTCAGGTAAGATTTTCCTGAGTGGAAGTGGAATGAACATGAAATGTTTGGGGAGCAGCTCCTTTTTTTTTTTTTTTTTTTTNTTTTTTTTTTTTTTTTTTTTGGATCACACCTCTTACAGCTTGTTTTTCCAACAACTATGAAAAGTGGAAGAGGAGGAGGAGGAGGAGGAGGAGGAGGGAACTCCACGGTGTATGATTTCACTCCCCTCCCCCACATCTCACATATTCCACACTGCAAATAATCTTTTTACAGTCAAGCTTTACTTTGATTCTACTGCAGCATTTGCCTTACTTTGATCAAACTGATCAGACAGGAAACAGATGGAACTAACTTGTTTTAAGGAAAAAAGATGCAGTGAGAAGATGAAGATGGAGATATTTTACAGGGCATTTTCATGAATCCTCACTGAGAAAAAAAAAAGCCTTTTAACCAGACATTTTGTGTGTTTTAAACTATTTTCAGTAGTTTTTCTCCTGTTTAAAGATATTGACTGAAATAAATCAATTTGTGAAATAATGTTAAAAATTCGGGAGCTTTTACACTTAAAGGACTATACCGGTGATTTTGAATTAGCTAGTTTAAGGCCAATAAATACAACCTGCATACACTATATTACTGACAACCATCTTACAAAATATACTACATGGAACAGTAAATATTAGAATTGTTTTTCCTACCTTTAAGACTGCCTTTTGCTTCAGTTCATTGCAGTACGTTATTAAAATCAACTTGTAGAGACTTGAAACATGCTTGACACACGTAATCCATCACAGCGTCTATTAAATTTTTTTGTCAAAGTAACTTTATTTAAGTGGTCCAACACAGAGCTACATGGAAGAAAATGTATGTCTCCGCCAGAGAATATAATCCCAGTAGAAGACGGCTTTTACCAACAACTTAAAATGACTATACCTTCAACATTTGGACCGACATGATAGTAGGTAAAGCATTAAATTTTAAGGTGGGTAAAGATTAGGGGATTTGGCAAAAATAACACAAAATCTAAGTGTGTTGGAAAATGGTTGGCAATAGTGTAACGGATCTGTGGGTATCTATTGGAGTCAAACATGCAAAATCACCAGTATGGCCCTTTAAAAATGATAAATTCCTAAAGCAGAATAACAGATAAAAATTTGACCAATATGAAGTTTTTTTAATCCCAGTTTCTTCAATACTGCATTTTTTTTCTGTTAGAAATGATGTTAGAGACTTAGTTTCCTTTGTGTCTTTAAACTTTTTCCCATGATGTATTTGTTGTATATATTCGAGTTAAAGATAACTTTTCTCAAAGCAAGTGTGAAAATCATTCAGTCTGTTTATTCGTCATAACGTTTTAAAGTCTGAGCTGTAGACAGCGTGATGCATTAAAACAGGTTTTCGCAGCGTACGGTGAGGTGGAATTTTGGAGTTATCTATCTACAGGCTCATCTTGAAAAACAACCCCTCCTTCATACCACCATCCACCCCACCCCCACCCTGCACCACCCACTTTAATGCAACCGTAAACCCTGTGTGAAGGAGACACATGCTGCTGAGTGTAACTCCTGAGCGTTCTGCAGTGACGTGCGGCATGCTGATGCCTGGAAACCCAATCCAGTCTTCTGAACCTGAAAGATGTGAAGTCAAAATTCTCCATGTGGCAAACAGCTTAATGTTGCAGCCCAGATGCAGGGTGCAGCAGCTGTAGCCGGCAGGCGGGGGGCGGGGGGCCTGCAGAGATTGGCCCTCCTGCCAGGACTGGAGGCTCCTCCACATATTCCTCCAACAGCTGTAGCTGCTTTAAAATGTGCTCAGTCACTGGAAATGCTTTAATGGCATTCCTGGATTCTTTCACTGTGGCCTATTACATTTATATGAGGAGGTGCCATATGAGAGGAGGAGGAGGAGGAGGAGGAAGGGTTCTAAAGGGGAAAAAAAACCAGAAGTGGTTCCAACTGTGTGTTGTGCATTCGGGGTCCGTGTACAAAATGGCCAATCCATTTTTGTTTTGGAATGGGGAAACGGATAACAAGCCCTTTCCCATTTTTCGTTTTGGGGAAAGGAACCAGAAAAATGAAAAACAAGCCATTTTCTGATTTTCTCTTTGGAATAGGAAAACAAAAAATGAACCATTTTCCAATTTTTCTTTGTATGTTTCACACTTGAAAACTTTCTGCTTTGCTTTGCTTTTATTTCTTTGTTTGCCAAGGAAGTCTTTGGTCTTTACCTGGTTTGTAACCCACCTCAAACCAAAGAGGAGAGGAAGAAGCTAATCAGACTAGATTCAAACAGGAAATATGTCTTTTTTCAAAATACATACCTTTATTTGAACTTTGTCGATACAAAACAGAGAGAAAAAAAATTATGCAAGAAAGAAAATTATGAGGAGCGAAGTTGCTCTGACGGCAAACTTGAGTTTGAAGTCACTAATGCTAAGTTTTCAAGCATTAAAACTAAGCTAACATTTATGATCATAAAAAGAAAAAATCGGAAAACGGCTCATTTTCCGTGTCACCATTACAAAACAAAAAACGATTGGCCATTATGTACACGGACCATTCAGCCTGCTGGGTATCACAGGATCTCTGCAAGGCCAGAAAACTCCTCATCTGCTGAAATCCAGTTTTCTTAATTTAAAGGACCATGCCAGCGATCGAAGAAATATGAACCACCTAACGATCTACTGAGAGCCAATCACAATGCAGCAGAATCCAGATAACCAGAATGCTGCTTAATGTGAGGTGGAAATGCAAATCCTGACATCAGACGTCATTATCCACATCATGAATACATACAGAGATTATATTTTATACTGAGGTGTAAGTGGACCTGAGGGTGTTTTCACACCTACATGGTTTAATCCGGTTTAATCACACTCAGCATGTTGCTCCATTCTCCTGTTCAGCGTCTGAAGGCAGCACATCTTCTTCACATCATGTGAAGCAGCATGTGGTTTTCCACACGTTGTCTTGAAGTCAGATTCAGCTTCTGCTGTCATAGTTTTCTTCTTTATGGATCAAATGANCCCCCCCCCCCCCCCCCCATTTCTGACCAATGAGCAGAGAGAGTGTTCTCACATGACTTCAGCTAGATGTTTTCCTGAAAAACTGAACCAAACTAAGCAGTAAATGCAGCATTTAGTCTCAGACCAGAGCAAACGATCGACACGTCTAAAAGGGCCTAAAGGACCAACCACCCATTTTTAACCACCCAGTCTTACTAGTTATAACATATTAAATCATGTAAAGTAACATGTTAATAACATGTTCAAGATCTGCCCCATGTGAACAACTTAAAGGACCATACCGGCCATTTTGCATGTTTGAACCTAATATATTCATTTGTCATACACATTTGTCATCATACATAACATTACTGACAATCATTTCCCAAAGCATACTACTGGAACGGTGAATTAAAAATGTTTTTCCTACCTTCCAGACCTCCATTGGTTTCAGTTCATTCTGCTATTAAAATCAACTTGTTGATACTGTAAACGTTCTTGGGATAGGTAATCCATCATCACCAACAAGACGTGTATTCAGGTTTTTTTAGAAGTTATGTAATTTTAGTGTTTAAGCTCAATAAAAAGCGTGGAGTGAATGTATGCCTCCACCGGGGAATATAGTCCCAAAAGAAGACCTGTGTTTATGGAAAAATTTAAAGGACCATGACTTCATAAGGCTGTGTAACTATTAGCAGGAGAAACATGGATTTTTAAGGTGGGTGTATCACTTGAATATTTGATTTAGAAAGATTAAGAGATTTTGTAAAATATCAGGAAAGCTGAAATACAGTTTTATGCTTTGGGAAATGGCTGTCAGTAACGTAAGATGTATGAAAATTGAATAGTCTCAAACATGCAAAATGGGTGGTATGGTCCTTTAATTCAGTTTCAGAAGGGCTCAGAATGTTCAGGTTTCTTGGTGGACTGATCTTGTTGTAGCCTGTCACTGCAAAAATATTTGTGTCTGTATTATTTCCTAAAAGTCTGATTTTCTTGAATCAGGTGAACAAATCAGCAGTGCAGCGAGATTATTTCTGCTTGTTCCCAGTAAAACCCAGCTGGTTCCAGGAATTTTCTAGAAACAGTACAGAATAAACTGTTACTACTTGGTGTTAAAATCAAGAAAGTGACAATTCATTCTTGAGAATTCCTGAAATGTTGCGTAATCTGACTGCACTGCAGAATTTTTTTTTTACTTGTCTGAAGGAAATCAGATGTTTAGGACTCAAAATGATTCCATCAAGCACAGGATTTCCTTTGAAAGTTAATTCTTCTTACTTTTTTTAACTGATTAATTTAGATGTTATTGAGATTCAGTTCACAGTGAAATGAGAACCTGGAAGCACATAATGTTTGAGCAATAACTTTGATAACAATTTACTGATCTGTTAAACGATCACAGAACATGTTCAAGTCTTAAAGTGAGTTTTAGAAGTTTCTGCTGTGTAAAATTACATTTAGCTTCTTTATTAAATTTTCGGTCAAGAAATTAGTTTTATTTTTCAGTCAAAGCAGCAGTAAAATTGACGTCTCATTTTATGTTTGTCGAAACTTGTAGACACCCTGATATCAGCAGATGTAACCCC
>VXCM01003741.1:0-56124 GCA_014773175.1 Lucifuga dentata | reverse complement strand
AGATGGAGGCAGATGATTCGCTGTGGTGACCCCTGAAGGGAAAGCCCAAAGGAAAAGAAGAAGATCCATCTGTATGTCTGTTCATCCTTCTCTTATTCAAAAATCTTGTAATTTGTCATTTTTCTTCTTTTTTATGAAATATGCTAACAAAGCTGGGGGGTGGGGTGGGGGTGCCAATGCAATAAAAACAGGATTTTGAGAGAAGCCGGAGGAGGAGAATTCCTGCTCCTCACACTTTTTCCCATCATCCTCAGAGTAATCATGATGCGTGTCGATGTGTTTCATCCCTAAATCTCCAGAAAAAAACAGGAAGGATTTAATGGTTTCAAAGGAGGATAGAGGACATGCTGCCCCTCTCCTCCTCCTCTTCCAAAAAAACAAAAACAAAAAAAAACAGCTCTGTACATCAGCATGGTAAATAACACACACACACACACACACACACACACAGAGGGAACAATAACACCAGCTGGTAAAAACAATGGGAAATAAATAATTCTTACACCACACAACCTGAATCTTCACCCATCCATCCATTTATCCATCCGCTCATCCCTCCATCTGTTCATCCATTCATCCACTCATCCCTCCATCCGTGGAATCATTACTATTCCTGCTGTGTCTGCTGTGTAGATGCTTTGTAGCCTTCACACCTGCATTCACTGACAAGGCTGTGTGTGTGTGTGTGTGTGTGTGTGTGTGTGTGTCTTNAAAAAAAAAAAAAAAAAAAAAAAATTAAATAAATAAAATTCTCTTTCTTTTATTGTTTTGCAGGTCAGTCTATTCCACAAACAGGCCTGAATCTTTCTGATTAAAGTGGAATCGGATTCAGATTTGATGTGAATCTGTTGTTTCTGATTCGGATTGATTTCTTTTTGGCCTCCAGACAATAAAAGCTTCTTACCTTCTCCGCTCCTCGGTGTTTCTTGGCGGCCGGCGTGTCGTCATGCTGCCGCCTGACAACAATAGCTCCTCCACCTCCTCCTCCTCCACCTTTTACTCCATAATCCAGCCCGGTTTTATTGTTATTACTCCCGCTGTTATTGTTACCGTTCACGTTAATATTACCATTATTATCCCCCATGATCCTGGCGTCCGGCGCTGCGCACAGATGATGCTCAGGCAGGGCGGAGGACGGCAGGAAGACGGAGGGAGGAGGAGATGAGCCATCGCCGAGTTTCTCCTTCCTCGTCCGGACAGGAGGAGCAGCAGCAGGAGCGGCAGGAGGAGCGGCGGCGGCGTCTCTCTCTCTCTCCCTCTCTCTGTCTCTCTTCCAGCTCCGGATAACATTTTTCCCTTTCCGCTCCTCCTTNTCTCCCTCTCTCTGTCTCTCTTCCAGCTCCGGATAACATTTTTCCCTTTCCGCTCCTCCTTGCCTTTGGCGCATGACGCAGCAGCGGAGGCCGCGCTGCTCACGTCCGCGACGCCGTTGCTGTTATTGTTTCCGCCGCCGCCATCCGCGTCTCTGCCCGCTGAAATCATCTCCAGATCTTCTCCTCCTCCGAAGCTGCGTCCTTGAGCCTCCCGACGCTGCTGATGCTGCTGCTTACCGATCCAGACGCACACCTCGCCGCCGCCGCCACCGCAGCCGCGCACCGCCGCCGGATAATCCGCAGCCGCCGCCGCCTCCGCNGCCGACAAGTCCCCGGGTCTGGAGCGAGGAGGGCGAGGAGGAGGAGGAGGATGAGGAGGAGGAGGAGGAGGAGGTGATGGGGATGGAGATGGAGGAGGAGGAGCGGTTGGGTGACAGCTCCCTGCAGTCCGTCAGCAGCCCTCCATTCTCCCCGCCAGCTCGCAGGAAACGATTCATCTCCTCCTGTCCTTGTCTCCTTTTGTGGATCTCGCCAATAATCAGCATTCAAGTCATCATCGTCAGGCTCCAGACAAGCAGCCAGTCAGCGGCACGATGCGGAGCGGCACGATGCGGAGCGACGCGCGGTGCTGCTGCNCAGCGGCACGATGCGGAGCGGCACGATGCGGAGCGGCACGATGCGGAGCGACGCGCGGTGCTGCTGCGGATCAGGCCGCTCATCAAAACCCCCAATGACATCTACATTCATTTATGACAGAACCCCGTGTGTGTGTGTGTGTTTGTGTGTGTCCACTCGTGTCCTCAAAAATCCTCAAGAATCCCAGATGCAGTTATTCACCATTACACACACATTAAAAATACATATAAAGTCCAAAAACATGCAAAAACTGCCACATTTTCCGCTTTGACTCCCAAAACTTTCTGCTGTCCTGTCAAAATAAAACTCCATATTTGGTGATTTTGGCAACTTTATCTTCTTTAATGATTCAGAAAATCCTCTTTAAAACCAGTTATAATAAATCTAAAATCCATCAAGGCCAAATAATCTAGAAATTATATCCTATAAAAGTGCTTAAAAATTCAAGTCGCTGCTTATTATTCACATGTTTATGTGGTAATAAATAGCTTTTAAACTNGGGAAGAGAGAGAGAGAAAATCAAAATTGAAAAAAAAATTCTTTAATTTCATAGTTTATTTCATTTTGTATTTTCATCATAAAATCATCATAATGTGACTTTTGCACATTTTCTGTCTGATGATGCAGCAAAAGGATGAAATTTTCAACATGTAAAGAATAAATTATTAATAAATATATTTGTCATAAAATCATGTCTCTAAACTGTCTACCATGATAAAAAAATTGCCATTTTGTGTTCTCTAGATAACTATTATCAAGTAATTATGTTAAAGGAGCATACTGGTGATTTTGTATGTTAGAGCCAAGTACACCCTACATTACTGCCAAACATTTTCCAAAACATACAACTTTAGTGGTAAATATTAGAATTGTTTTGTTAGAATTGTACACGGTGTATTAAATGTTCTAAGTAACTTTATTTAACTGATCCATCACGGAGCTGCATGGAAGACGTATGCCTCCGCCAGGAAATATAGTCCCAGGAGAAGACGAGTTTTACCGAGAAATTAAAACCGACCGTTCCTTCTACATTCAGACGTGTGTGTTAGCAGCGAAACATTGAATTTGAAGGCTGAACATTTGATTTTGAAAGATTCGGGGATTTACAAAAATAACAGCAAAACTAAAAGCAAAAGGATTATTATGTCATTTCTGACAAACAAATCAAAACACCGCGTCATCACAACCTGCAGCGTCTGGAAACGGCGTCCACGGGCAGCAGCTTCTCCCTCATGAGCGAGATGGTCGGCAGGTTTGGCTCGGCTGGCTGGGAGGCGGAGCTAATGGTGTAGATCAGTCAGAGGTCAGAGGTTAGAGGTCATACCGATCCAATGTCTGATCAGCTGGTGGGCGATGGTTTGTGTGGGAGGGATGGAAAACGCCGGACCGGCTCGTCTCAATGCCACGTCAATCAGCTGACAGAAAGACAATCAATTATATCTTAGTCAAACAGGAACATAACAACAAGAAACAAAGATATACAGATTATATATATATATATATATTTTTTTTTTTTTCCCATATGCACTCATTTTATTTTGTTTTATTTCAGAGTTTTTTCATGCTGATATTGTTGTATTTTTTATGTATTTTGCTTCTAAATATTTAGTTCTTCTGTATTTCTCTTATAATTTTGCACTGAATATATTACAATAGATGCACTTATTATGTTAATATTATTACCAATTTACAATTTGTTATTACAGGTAGCAGGACTGTAGTCATACCATACTGTGTGTATGTATATATATATACATACACACATATATACATACATATACAGTATATGTATACATATATATGTATATATATATATGTATACATATATATAATTATACATACATACAGTATATGTATGTATATATACACATGTACATATATGTGTGTGTGTGTGTGTATATATATATATATACACACACACACACATATATATATATGTGGGGAGGGGGAGAGAGAGAGAGAGAGAGAGAGAGAGAGAGAGCTAGATATATATCCTACAAATATAATCATGCTAATTCAACAATAAATGCAGCTTTAACATAACATGCATTAAATATAAATACTGTTATTATTATTATTGTTATTATTATTATTATTATTATAGGACTAGCAGTAGTAAAAGTCGTAGTAGTACTTCTGTTTTCCCTGCTCTAATGTTGTTACCTGTTGTCGTGGGAACCACCGAGCATCCTCAATCTCATTACCATCCACTTGGATCTCTGTCGACATGGCGACGGCCAAGCAGCCAATCATGAGGTTGGAGGGCATGGGCCACGGCTGACAGGAGATGTACTGAACGGGTCCCACCTTCACGCCGCTCTCCTCCTCCACCTCCCGCCTCACCGCCTCCTCAATGGTCTCACCTGTACGGGGTGGGGAGTCAGACTCTGTGTGTGTTTGCGTGTGCGTGTGTGTGTGTATGTGTGTGCGTTACCAGGCTCTATGAATCCAGACAGACAGGAGAACATGCCAGCAGGGAAAACCTTCTTCCTTCCCAGTAAACACTGGTTTCCATCAGGGTGGATAACCAGCATGATGACCACAGGATCTGAAAACACACACACACACACACACACACACACACACAAAATTTCAACACACAATAATCGCCAATTTCAAGAAAATAAATATAATAATAAGAAAACAAAAATATAGCCACAAGCAGCACTTAGCGGCGTCTGAGCACGTGCTACGATTTGACGAATGAACAATGTGGGCGTGGCCTACATGGAGCGCTGCATGTCAGCCCAAAGGAATACAGGACAGAAAAGAATTCTGATTCTACAATGTGCGGTTCAGAAATTACTATCAAACTGTTCTGGGGTTGTTATAGCGCCACCTTCAGGTGGACTGATGATCCTTTTTTTTTATCTGCTAGCATGTAGCATCCCTGCACGTTAGCCTCGTTTGTCAACAAACACTTGGTCCGGGCTCGTGTCGTACCGACTCGTGGGTAGCGGGTGTTGTGGATTCCTTTCTGGCTCCNACTTGGTCCGGGCTCGTGTCGTACCGACTCGTGGGTAGCGGGTGTTGTGGATTCCTTTCTGGCTCCGGCAGGTGGCGTTCAGGCAGCTCCGCTTGTATCCGGCCTCCTCCGCCTTGGTGCCGCTCCCACAGGTGGGACAGAAAGCGTAGCGGCTGTGCCACGCCAACAAGGAACACGCCTGAGCGACGATTCCTGCAGGAAGATCATGTTATTCTGATAAACACCGGAATCAGAGGAAAAGCTAAAGCTGGATTCACATGTTGACAGTAAACAGAATCACAGCCAACGGCAGATGATGACGGTCGACGTGGAACCGTTGCCATGGTAATGCCGGGATATAAAGTCAGTATATGCCCCCATGCAGGACCAAGCACAGAACCTGCCGGCGTTGCTGGCCCCTCCCTCCCAAAATACATCCGTGACTCTGCGACTCTATCCACTTTAAAAAAAAAAAAATCCATAAAACACACCTTTTTAAAGATTAATGTGTTGCTATGATACCATTTTATTATGTCTTAATTTTGTTTTTAGCCTATTAGCTTATTATTGTCGTCACTCTCCATCTTTCCCTTTTTTTTTTAGCATGATGACTTCTGTAATTTTTTAAATTTCTTNTCACTCTCCATCTTTCCCTTTTTTTTTTAGCATGATGACTTCTGTAATTTTTTAAATTTCTTATTTCTCTGCAAAACGTCTTCGAGTGTCTAGAAAAGCACTCTATAAATAAAATGTATTATTATTATTTTATTATTATTATTATAATTTTTATTAAAAATGTATTAGTATTGGATGATGCAACAGCATTTTAGCATTTTGCAGGAAGTCTCTGGTCGTTTTATCTTTATTTTTAAAGAAACGACAGGAAGTCAGACACGCATCGTATCATTTTTACGGAAGCCTGAAGGGGACATGGGAGGAAAAAAAAAAATCTGTGGAAGAAAAAAAAACATTGCGAGTCCTTTTGCGTTTTCACACAAAAGTTTTGAAAACTTTTGTGTGAAAACGCAAAAGTTGATCTGGTTGCTATGATGCACGGTTGCTAGGCAACAATGGAGTTTTACTTTGAGCTTGGACTAAAATATAAAGACATTCAGTTGGTGCTTAAAAGTTCTGCAGAAAAAGTTGGAAGTTTTAACTCTGAACGTTCCGTCTGGGAGCGCCGTGCGGTTTTCCGTCTCATTGAAAAGAATGCAACATCCGGTTTTCCGCCTTCCGGAAACTTCAACATGTGAATCCAGCATAAAACGGAGTGACACCGGTTTTAACGTTCAGGACGGAGGCTTTAAAAAAATATGAGATTGGCTTTCATATCACACGAACGAATGAATCTAGAAAAAAACAGCAAAGCGTCTTCCTCACCGGCGTCTTCCTCGCTGAGTTTCAGCAGGTCTCTGTTGGGAATCTTTGGGAAGAAGCAGTTCTTTTCTTTGCAGCGTTTGAGGAGATCAGCCGGCTCTTCATCTGAGTTTATCGCAAACCAGGCAGGAGGATCCCAGGTAGTCTGAGAGGAGGAAGAGGAGGAGGAGGGGGACGGCTTCTTCCTCTTCTCCACCCCGAGGAAGACGAGTACAGTCGCAGGATTCTGGATCAGGTCTTTCACTGCTTCGTATCGGAAGCGGCGCAGTTTGGTCTGAGCCTGGAACAGCCAGAACCAGGATCAGAACTGATCCTGGTTCTGGCTGTTCAGGCTCAGACCAGAACCAAGACCAGAACACGGAACAGAAATGTCGGAATAAACAACAGAAATATTAAAAACACGCGATGATTTCAGCTCAACATGCAAAACCATCTCCTGAGATCTTTGTCTGTTAAAGGACCATACCGCGACCATACTTTGTGATGTCACTACGCTAGGCTATGCTATTGCTACTGCGCATATTGTATAATTTTTGCCTAAATTTTTTTTGTATTTTTTGTATAAATTGGCTGCATAAAGGCACCACACATGTGCAGCAGCACTAGCATAGCGCAGTGATGTTATAAAAAATTGGAGGTACGCAGATGTCCACACAGAAGCCTATATGATGTAAAAAGATGACGAAATTTGCGTCACGCAGACCCTGGCGTCTTCGCGTACATGGAAGGTATAAATTGACCTGGAGTCCGTGTCCGCTAGCGTCCGTTTGGAAGTATAAACTAGCCTTAACTCAGAAAGCTGTTTAAAGCTCATGGACTGAAGCCTCACCTGTGTGCCGTCGTCCTCCTGGCCGCCGCTGACCATGGGCCTGACGTTAGAGAACAGCAGGTAGACGGAGTTCGGATCGCAGCGTTTGTCCTCCAGCCAGGCCGCGTCCGTCCGCTTCGCGCTCAGCCTGTCCAGAGTCTCTCTGCTGAAGTAGTTCTCCTGTTCGATGAGGTCAGAGGTCGGCAGGACACGCTGGCAGTTGTCGTCCGTCCGAGCCAGCAGGTTGGAGACGTGTCTGTGGCCCCAGAATCTGGCGATGTCGTAGGCGGTCTGCGAGGAACCATTCACCAAAAACTTGTCGCAGCTTGAGGATGAAGAAGAGAAGTTTAGAGAGATTCAGCAGAGAAACGTGTTTGTTGCGTTGAAACCGTCTTGACTCGTACCCGTGTGACAGCAGCGCCTCCACCACGCTGAGGTGTCCGTTGCGGGCGGCGTGCATCAACGCCGTCCAGCCGCTGTGTCCCGCCTGGTTGATGAGCGAAGGCGAGTGGGACAGCAGCGTGGAAATCTGCGTCAGGTCGCCTCTCGACGCCGAGTCTAGAAAGTTCGCCAGCATGTCCTCCTTCGCAAGGAGATGGAAGCTCGCCATTCTGCCTGATGACAGGAAGAGCCCAGGGTTCATGGAGGTTAAAGGTCAGAGGTTCTTTTAAAGTTCCCAAGAGGTTTTCTTAAAGGAATATGATGCATTTTCAAGAAAGTTCCCAGAAGGTTCCTCATGTCTTAGTATCTTACTATAGAAGCATTTTGGGGGATTAACAATGTTCTAAGTATGTTAAAAACACTTTGTGTGAACACTTCCCAGAGGTTCTGTAAAGGTTCTCTAAAGGTTTTATAACCATGTTCAAACTTCCAGGAAACATTATCTAACAGCAGTAAGGCAAAAGTGACACAGAATCCTTCTAGGAATATTCTGGGAACCCAAAACAAAAAAAAAACCCAACAAAAACAAACCAGAAGGAACCCAGAAGATTTCCTGAATGTTCCTTTAATCAGGAGGGAACGTTCTGCTGGGAAACTCTGTGGGAATGTTCCTCAGAGCTTCTGTAAAACGTTTACATTATAACCAAAGGAGAACCTTGAGGAATTGTTTTTCTCTGGGTAAAATCTCAAACGATGAGGGAATGTTACACAGAAACCTCATGCAAACGTTTTAAACTCTTAAAAAAAAAAAAAACCCGCTGACTGTTTTTGCTGAAAACAACCAGATTACGTAAAAACCTTCAAAAAGATGGAGACGTGTTTAGTTCGTCTGACTGAACTAAAATGTTTACACGTGGTAAAAGTCATAAAACGCGATAAAACACAAACCGTGATAAATCCGTTGCTGTTCAGACGCAGAACTGAAATAAAAACTGTTTAAAAAGAGGTGAAATATTAAAATCTGACCTGTTCCTCGCGTTGCTTTTTGTCCTTGTTGCAAAATGCGACGAGCTGCATTCAAGAACATGACCGGAAACTGTGAACTGTGCTGCCTTCAAGTTCTGCTCGTAAATTTGGGTATCTCTCAGATTTGAAATCTTTAAAGCTGTAACGTTTGCTGAGGAATTTTTTTTTGTCACATTTGAGAATAAAATGTGGATAAAATCTGTTATAATCAGTATGCGCTCATATTTGTATCTGTCTGTTTGAGAGTTACACATGTACCTTTGTCAGGATTTACCCTTTGTGAATAATAAAAAAAAAGTTTACTCTAAGTTAGCAGCCTCAAACTTAGTATTATTTATTTTTTACTAATTTCAGTAGATGAACTAAGTGCTATTTATTCTTTATGCTCATCAATAACAAAAATTATCCAAACTGCAAATTGAACATTTTTCATTGTCAGTTGAAAAACGTTGAATCTTTAAGTTTTAGGATCTTTATTATTGAAGCTGCATAATATCTACATGCTAATGATTACAGCTAATCCTTATAAATCCTCTGACAAATCTGTACATAAATTATTGTTTCTGGCACTTATTTAGTTGATTTTTTTTAGTTCCATAAAAGATCATTTTATCAACATACATCAATATGATAACACATCATGTAACATAGATTTATCATATCACAAAAAAAAAAAAAAACTCATCATGTCCAGATTTACACATTTCAAAGATCCAAAATAATCAGAGTAATCTGGATAATTCTGAAAAGTTGGTTAAAAAATAAACAGTGGTCTGAAATTTGAGGTTTAGTTAATATTTTAATAAACTACTGTACAAAATAAACTTACAGAGAACCAACATCAACTTTCACCCCAATGAAAAAAAAAAGACATTTTTAATAACCAAAACACATTCTGACACCAGAATCATGAAGTCAGAAAAAAATAAAGTATTAAAACTTGACATTTACTGTAGTTTCTTTCACATTTAACTAAGATAAACAATAAACTTCAGCCTGTTATTTAAAATGAAAACAAACAGCCATCTTTATTTTGATTTGTTCAGTTAATTTATTAATGAAAACTGGCTGGATATTAAATTCGATACGATTAGTTAAACTTAATGAAGCTGAACGCTGCGATGATGATTTATTCTGATAAATCCAGCTTGATTCAGAAATTTTAGGATTCATTCTCAATTTTTCAAAGTCACATCAGAATTTTCAGAATTATAACCAATAGTTTGTGGTTTTAAACTATTTAAATTTAATGATCCCCATATTGTTTAGAGTTATTCTAACTTTGTAGGACTTCATAATTTTGTGACGTTATTTCAGGATTATTTCTGACTTCACTTACTGCAACATTTAGTTATTCACGACTTTATAAATTAATGTTTCTTCACATTCGTTTCCAATTTTTCACGTTTTCACCTCAAAGTGTGTATGGTAAACTGTACAGAGTGTGCGTGTGTGTGTGTGTGTGTGTGTGTGTGTGTGTGTGTGTGTTAGGAGTAGAAGGTGAGGACGCTCTGGTGGTTTCCTCTGACCAGCAGCAGAGGAGGAAGATCTTTAGAGAGTGTTTCCATCCAGCACATGTAGAGGGCGCTAGAGACCGTCCCCTTCCTGGCCAACGGCATGCTCCTTCAGGGGAGAGAGAGAGAGAGAGAGAGAGAGAGAGATTGTTGGTGCGTTCCAGGTTCTTATCTGATCGCTCCTCGCGTGACCCGGAAACCAATCCGGTCCCCCATCTTTAAGGACGTCCCAAAGTGCTTATTTCTGTCCTGAGGACAGAGGAGCTTCATCTGGGAGACACGAGCGAGGAAACGCGAGAGGCTCTACAGGAAGTCTGTTACCTGACAGACACGCCCCTTTACTGGAAGTCTGTTTCTGATTGGACAGATCTATTACAGCTGATCCGATACAGTGACACGCATCTTAATATGACCGCACAGTTTCATCAAACATGTAAAGAGAAAAATAACAGCAACATCTCAGGTGTAAGATGATTCTGATTATTGATGTTTGATTAGTCTGATTGATCATCTGATTAAAACGACTGGACGTGTGTTTAATGCAGCTCTGAATGATAAAGAAACATAAAACAATAAAACGCTCTTATATCGTCAGATTGTTCTGGACGTTTGTCAAACTGTCCATGTTAATTGTTACAGTAATAATCAGAATATTTCATTATTTTATCATCTTGTAGAAACTAAAACACAGCAGCTCCAAGCTGATCAGCTGTGTGACAAGTCACGTCGCTTCAGATGACGCTGAGCGACGATGTTTCATTTCTCTTAAATTGTCGTTCCTCAGCTCCTCTGTCCTCGCTTCTTTTCCTCAAGTCTTCAGTGGGCGGGGCTAAGACGCGAGGAAAAGACGCAAGTGAGGGAAACGTGGAAACGAAATAAGAACTTGGAACGCAGCATGTGTCTGTTGAAAAATTTCCTGTCTGGAAAGTTTTTAAAAATCCTGAATATGAATCTGGATCTGGTTCTGGTTCTGGATCTGAATCTGGCTCTGGATATGAATCTGGATCTGAATCTGGACCTGAATCTGGTTCTGGATCTGAATCTGGACCTGAATCTGGTTCTGGATCTGAATCTGGACCTGAATCTGGTTCTGGATCTGGATCTATGTGGTCTGACTTACATGACGATGAGTTTGGCATTGCTTGAATGCTCCTTCAGCAGCTCGTTCAGTCGGATCTGACGGTTCGTCTGAAACACAAAATGAATTACATGCAAACGTTTCCTTCACATGTAACTTTTATCTGATATGTTTTTATCTGATATATGTGGAATACGTTTGGCAGGTCAAAGGTCATGTGGAAAATTTAATCCATTTATCTTGAAATATGAAATGGACATTTGAGTTGACATGAAATACATATTGCACAGCAAGAAAACAAACAAAAACAAACATATAGAAAGATTATCTGCTCAATTAAATGTAAATCTAATTTTTTTCTGATTTATTTCTTCAATCCTGATTTATGAAAATTTATCAAATGTTTAATTTGATCTTTTTTTTGTCTTCCTCTATTTAAACCTTCAGTTTCTGATGAATGAAAATGCAACAAATAGTGCAGAATGGTCCGATCTCATCTAAAGTTATGTATGCTGGTTAAATGTATTATTATCCCCATAAATGGCTCAGTCGTTTAAAGGACCATACCGTCCATTTTACATGTTTGAGCCTAATATATTCAATTTTCATACGTTACATTACTGACAATCATTTCCTGAAGGATAAAACCGTATTTCAGCTTTCCTGATATTTTCTAAATCTCTTCATCTTTCAAAATCAAATATTCAAGTGATACACCCACCTTAAAAATCCATGTTTCTCCTGCTAATAGTTACACAGCCTTATGAAGTCACGGTCCTTTAAATTTTTCCATAAACGCAGGTCTTCTTTTGGGACTATATTCCCCGGTGGAGGCATACATTCACTCCACGCTTTTTATTGAGCTTAAACACTAAAATTACATAACTTCTAAAAAAACCTGAATACACGTCTTGTTGGTGATGATGGATTACCTATCCCAAGAACGTTTACAGTATCAACAAGTTGATTTTAATAGCAGAATGAACTGAAACCAATGGAGGTCTGGAAGGTAGGAAAAACATTTTTAATTCACCGTTCCAGTAGTATGCTTTGGAAATGATTGTCAGTAACGTTACATGTATGAAAATTGAATATATTAGGTTCAAACATGGAAAATATGGTATGGTCCTTTAATGGCTGAGTTATGCTGATGCTGTGATTGGTCAGAGAGGGTGGGGTGTCAGCTGTATCCGGGCAGACCTTGGCCTTGTAGAGCTCCAGCTCGTTGTCAGTGATCCTCCAGGGCTCCTGAGCCTTCAGCCTCTCCGCCACTTCCTGTTCCATATCGTCTTCTTTCAGCCGGTACGGCTCCATCAGCTCCTTAAAGCTCATCTTACTGACACGCCAGATTACTATCATCACCATCATCACCATCATCATCATCATCATTATTATTATTATTATTATTATTAGTATTATTATACATCATTTGTATTATTCAAACTTGAACAACTACAAATATTCCCCTAAAAAAATGGGATTATTCCTGGTTTTTAACGTGATGAAGCTTTATCAATTGGTACATAAAGCTTCATGTGGAGGTCTAAGAGCATCAGAGCTTCTCTACAGTCGCCCAAAGGTCAAAGGTCAGCCTGAACCTGTTTCCTTTACTACACACTCAGTAAGGCTACGTTCACATTACAGCCTTAACGCTCAACTCTGATGTTTTAATCAGATCAGATATTTTTGGGTTGATGGTTCACATGTTTGTAGTAACATGTATCAGACGTGTGAACACGCTGAGGTCCTAAACTGCCACGCATGCGCAGATTTAACTAAAATGTGAGCTGCATGCTACAAGAACAACAACAATAAGCGTCATTTTTGTGCGACAGGACAAACATGGTGACGTAGCTGCAGCATCATGACAGATTATTTGTTGGAGGTCAGAGGTCAGAAGACAAAGCAGATGAGAAAACGACAAAAACTAAAGCCGTAGCAGCTGCTCTGTTTCTACAATATGCTCCTTCAAGTTTAGCTTGGAAAGAAGTTTCTCCATATATATCCAACAAAGTTCAAACTTCTTCGTCTCTCCGCTGACCCCCGTCGCTGTTGTTGCTCTCCTCCATATTAATTTTTACCTGGACGCTGAATGAGGATGACGTGATATGGCCAGAGAAGCAAGACGTTAAAAAAAACCCAACATGAATTCCAATCTGTCAGACAGCGTTGCATAGCCAGAGATCGGACATGGATCGGATCCAGGACCACATATGGAAGTGGAAAAAATCAGATCTGAGCCACTTCAGCGTGTAACGTGAACGTAGCTTAAGTTTTCTACATAGAGTTAGAAAGAATATCTTCACTTTTTTATATAATAATGTAATTTAGAAATCGTAACCCTAACAACGTTTTCCAGAATTTAACGGAGGCAGGAGCATCAAAATCTCACCAAAGCACAGGGCTAACTATGCTAGCTTTAATGAGCTGAGCGTACTTGTGTTTTTTGGGTTTGGTGTTGATGTCTCCCAGGACGTTGATGTCAGAGAAGTCGATCCTGAACCTGCTGAGCAGAGTCGCCATCCTGAAGAGACAGAATAAGACAAAATAAAGACAAAACTGCTTGTCCGTGCAGGAGAAGCCGTAGGTTTGAAATCCGAGACTCACGCTCGCCGGTCGTGGTCGATACGGTTTATCTTCCCGCCGNGCCGTAGGTTTGAAATCCGAGACTCACGCTCGCCGGTCGTGGTCGATACGGTTTATCTTCCCGCCGATGAAAACTCGGATCCTGCAGTCTCCCCACTTACTCCTGTTGGTCAGCAGGTATGGAATCAGCAGAGTCAGACCTGCAGGACGGAAACATGAACTGACCAACAGTGTCTTATGAAATATGACAAAGAGAAATTTCTTCTTCTGAAACGGCGACATTTATAGAAACAAACATTTGTGGATTCACATTAGTAAGAAGCTGTTTGTTTGTTTTCTTTATGAATGCAGTGACAAACAACAAAACAAATCGTCACAGACAGAACAGTCCGAGAATTCAGAAAACAAAACCAAAAATAAGAAAAAACCCTAAACAACAGGAAACAAAACGACACAGAAAAAGAAAACAAAAAAAGTATTATATTCCATCTCCTGTACATCCTGAGTACGCAGCGTTTTCATCAGTTTCCTGTCGTGACAGTTAAACTGTGTGTAATAACGCTAACGCTGAATCTAACCTAAGATAATTTGTGTTTTAGCGTTTTTAGCATGTAAATGATGTATGTAAATTTATGTATGTATGTAAATGACAGCATCATCTGCATAAAGTTATACATTTATAAAGTTACCTCTGCAGGCTAAAGTCACATCAACACGTCGTTTGCTGTCTTTTGGAGACTTTCCTTCATTTTCTAGAATATTCTAGAATCAAGTAGAAAACTGACAACTTTTTATAATTTGTTTTACACTTTTTTTTGCTCAGTTCTTTCAGATTTTTTTTTTTCAAGAATGAAGATTTTTCAAGAAAAGTATTGGAGAGTCCAGAGGGTTAGCAGGAATGGGCCCAGCATAGATCCTTGTGGGATGCCAGCAGACAAGCAAACCAGCTGCTCAACACCGATGCTAATGAACTGCTAATGCTAATGAACTGCTAACGAACTGACCTCCATCGTCAAACAGCCACCAGACGTCAATGGTTCCTTTGCCCTGTTTCTTCTTGAACTGCTGACTGGTTTCCAGCAGTCGCTGGTCAGTCAGGCTCAGAGGAGATTTCGTGTCTGAAGGAGGTGAAGAAGTAGAAAGAAAGGAGGATAAACAGCAAAAAAGGAAAGCTTTGACTTTATGACCCTCCACCACATCCCCAGGACCTCTCAAAAACCCTTAAAACCTTGTTCAAGGCCTTTGGAACTTTTCTCAGGACCCCTTAAACCTCCTCTGAGATTGTTGGAAAACTTCTGCAGGATCTTCAAACCTCATGGGATCCTGGGAACCTTCCAGGACTCCTTAAAGCCCCCCATGACTTCTGGAACCTCATGCAGGACCCCTGGAATCTTCCCAATTTCTTTCTTTCCTGAATGCCGACTCGTTTTTTTTCTTATATGAATAAGTTATATGTTGTTCTGATTTGTGGTTTCTGGTTTTGTTACACGTAAGAAGCAGAAGCTTCTGTCTGAACCTTTTTTTTTTTCATCTAGCTAAATTCATGCTAGTTTTAATCATTCATAAGTTAGCTAATGTTAGCTCGCTTGCTAACGTTATGTTTTTGGTACAAATATTTATTATGGTATATATCTTTATTGTTAATTTCATATCGTGGGACCAAAATGAAAATAAATAAAATAAAAACTTAAAAAAACTTCCTTTCCCTCACCTCTGATGATGAGCGGGCTGCTCTGGTTGCTGGTGGTTTTGGAATCAGAGTTGGAGTCTTTAGCCAAGCTGACAGAAACCACCGCCTCCTTACCGCCCCCTGCTGGCTTCTCATGGGACTGCAGCAGCTCGTCTGCAGGGACACAGAGGGATTTAAACAAAGACAGACAGACAGACAGACAGACAGACAGGTAGACAGACAGGTGTGTGTACCTTGTCCCTGGATGTGAGAGATGTCCAGTCCGTCCTGCAGTCGGAGGATAACAACTCCAAACTGCAGATCCAGCGCATCACTGAAACATAAAACAGTTCAGATCAAAGCGTTTTACCTGATAAAGGACGTCTGAAGGCGTTAGCATACAGAGGCTAACGTTACTGGAGAACTAAAATACTACAGAACAAGATAATTCAACCAAAGGTTACGTGTTGTTTTCTTACTGTATGGTGTTGATGTAGATTTCTACGTCTCTCATCTCTCCGTCACTCCAGTTGTTTTTGAAACCCATGACCAGCGTGTTGGGCTTCAGACGACCCAAACCAACAGCCTGCACCACAGTTTGCACCACCACCAACAAACACGAAGACCATGATCAAGTTTCTTTTTGACATGTTGTGGATTAAACATGCTTCCTGTTAAAGTTGATGAACCATAAAAGTGGCGGTGTGCGCTACACTCCTGTCATCTAGCTAAATTCATGCTAGTTTTAATCATTCGTAAGTTAGCTAACGTTATCGCTTGCTAATGTTATGTTAGCGAACTTGCTATTATGTGAGTTGGTAGGGACTCTGTACACAACAATTTCAAAATTGCTTAGGACCAGGAAATGTAGTGATTGGAGGAGACTGGCCAATCAGAAATGAGTAACTTGGGGTCTCTCTGATTGGCTGATAATTATGGCACAGTATAACGCTGTGCTAAGCAGAGCAGCGTAAAGTCAGACCTGAGCAGCAGAGAACAGAGATGCTGAGCAGCAGCAACGCTCTGAGTGTGTTTAGTTATCAGANGACCTGAGCAGCAGAGAACAGAGATGCTGAGCAGCAGCAACGCTCTGAGTGTGTTTAGTTATCAGAGACACACTTTAAGATTTTTTAGCACAAAATAGATTTTTTTTTTGGTGCTGAAATTAAATTATGTGCGTAAAAAAATGTATTTTCTTTGCTCAAAATGTGAAACAGCTTGTTGGAAATGTGGCACAAATCTAACTCTATAATATATCAGTCTTAGCATGATGATGTATTTCATATGAACTGTTCTGTGTAAAAAAAGGCTCGGATATTTAATCTTGATGTTTTTATCATTAGTACTGTGTTTCTGCAGTGTGTTATAGCACATATGGCGCCTTTATGGTTACTTACTTCTGTGATGGTGTGTGTAGCTGTGTTGAGGTGTGAATGTAAGCGGATGTGGGTGTGTATGGATCAGCAACCTTGATGCCGAAACCAAATTTCTCCTTGGAGACCAACAAAGTTAAAGTTGACGTTGATGAGAGCTGGGTGGGTTACCTGCAGCAGGAACTGCGTTCCGTGTCGCAGGTTGTCAGAGAAAACCGGCGTGTAAAAGGCTTTGATGCGTTTCTTGTTAAGCCAGCGCTGACAGCGAGCGAAGTCCTGCGACAATTCCTTAAAGTTTGGCCGACGGGAAACCTGCAAAAGGAACAGAGAAAACTGATATTAAACCCCTTTGAAGTCTCAAATCTACAGAGCAAAAGTCCTGAATAACGATTTTCTTTTATCTTGTGGGCACAAGATTTAAAAAAAAAAAAAAAAANTAAAAAAAAAAAAAAAATCACTATTTAGGACTTTAGGGGGTCCGTACAAATCAATTTTCCAAGAAAATTCTTCACTCAAGGAAAAAAAGAAGTTCTGATCTAAAAGAATTTACTGTAGCAAAAAAAAAAACAAAAAAAAGTCTTAAATAAATCATAAAAAGTTGCCAATTTTCTTCTTGATTCTATAAGATTCTCTAAAAATTAAAGAAAGTCTCATCAAATCAGCAAACAATGAAATCAAAAGTGACTTTAGACTCCAGAGGAATCATTTTAAAAAAGATGAGAATAATAATGCTGGGGACTGAGGGAAACTTATGGCTTCATAATGTTAAAAAGCAGGAATGATTAATGTGTGAAATGGATGTTTTTCCGGTAAAGCCGTTTGTCTGTACGTACGGTTTTCACGTGGCCGCAGACCATGAGGCCGACGTTCTTGGTGAAGGAATGAACCAGATGAAGCAGAGCAGGACGAGAGTTTGGATAACCAGTCAGAACCAAACACTGCGGCCTGGAGGAATAAAACGTTATTACCGCAGGGTACAAATCATCTCACTTTAATCATAATGTCCTGGCTCCTCCCCTTTGATGCTGGCTCCTCCCCTCAGAGGGCGATTTTACATGTTTAAGCTGAATACATACACGTTAAGATACTGACAACCAATTTCCAAAATAATAAAACCATATTTTATTTATCCTGTTATTTCTTCAAATCTCCTAATCTTTCAAAATCAAATATTCAGGTGATACACCTTAAAAATTCAATGTTTCACCTAACATTTTTGCACGATTGTAGAAGTCATGGTCATTTTAATTTATTGATAAAAGCTGTCTTTTAGTGGGACTATATTCCCTGGCGGAGGAATACACCGTCCTCCATGCAGCTCCGTGTTAGATCAGATAAATAAACAAAATACTTAATAGAAGTCTTGTTCACTGTGATGGATTATTTATCTCAAACATGTTTCACGTCTCTATTAGTTGATTTTTATGTTTTACCGGAATGAACTGAAGCCACTGTCAGTCTGGAAGGTAGGAAAAACAATTCTAATATTTCTGCTCCAGTCGTATGTTTTGGAAAATGGTCATGTGTATGCGGGTTGTATTTATTGGGATCAAACATACTACATTGATGGTATTGTCCTTTAATTCTTTTTGGACCATGTGACTCTGCTTACTAAGTACTGATTATATGAATTATTTTCTTCTTCAGGTTTGTTTTGAGGGAATCAAACCTCCAACAGTGAACCCAAATCAAAGCCTGACCTGAAGTTTTTCACATGGTCCTCCACTCCGGTGAGGTTCAAACTGTGTGTCAGGGCCTGGTTGTAGATCAGAGCCTGTGTGGATGAACCCCAGTTCACATCTGCAGGAAAAGAAAGTGAGTTACGACGCCGCTTTTCCTGCTGAGTCAGCATTTATTGACACATCAGCAGTACCGTATAAACCTGTATATAATCCTAACCTCCTGATGTTGTTCCATCAATTTATTTATTTAGCAAATTCCCTGTTTTTCTGGGTATTATCATAGTATTCCTGTGATTTCCTGAAAATAATCCACGTACCGGTAAACATGATATTTATTTCAGCAGCTGATTACCGTAACTGACCAATCACAGCAGAGCTTACTGGCATCCACAAATGGCCGCCGCAAAATGTGCTGATAAGATGTTTAGTCAGGAAATATCTCATTCTAAGGTATGATTTAAACTATTTTCCATGGGTAGTGGTAATGGGTAGTATTTCCTGGAAATTTCCTTCTCTGGGATCAAATCTGAATTTCTCGTGTATAAGCCGACCCCCGATTAGCTTTGTGACATTTGGTAATAAAAACTCGGCTTATACTCGAGTATTTACGGTATTTTAACCATGTAATTTTACATCGAGGCCTCAGAAAAAGTGTGAAAAACTCAAGGAATCAAGATGTTTTTCAAAAAATTATTTTTAATTATATTTTTTAAAATACTGTATATTTTCTAGAATCAAGACTTTTTTGGGAAAAATTTAAATCACGTTTTTCTCTATATTTTGAATTTTCTAGACAATTAGCAAAATTTTTCCTTGTTTGTCGTCATGTTGTGATAAATTCAATCCAAAATGATTGTTTGACAGTCAAGAGTTTTGTTTGGGTAAAATTTTATAAAATAATTTTAGGAGTTTTAAATTAAACTGTTTTTAATCTAATTGAGAATATTTTTGAATTTTATATTGTAGAATTTTTTAGAGATTTTGTTTATTTTTTGTTTTCTAAAATTAAAAATTTTGTAATATGGAGCTTTTTAAAAATCAAAAACTTTGTAGAATTAAGTTTGTAAAAAGAAATTTCTAGAACTCTGCGTTGTTTTCATTATTAGCTGTAACTCAGAGGGTTTAATAAAATTTTCCACCTGTTTTCAATATTTAAATAAACCCAAATAAATCCTCAGACTTTTTTTAGTCATGTTTGACTTTTTTACCGGGTTTCTTGTAGCTAACGTAGATGTAAAGCGCGAGGACGATGAGCAGCGTGACCAGAGCCGCCCACCAGTTAATCACGAACATCACCACGCAGCACAGGATCGCCCCCGCCAGCGACACCCACATGTTGTAGTACTTGAAGCTGGGGCGCCACCCTGTGGTGACAGAGAGAAACACAACAACAACAACAACAACAACAATATAAATGGCGGCCTACGTGTAACACAAATACTAAAGTTTTCACGATAAAGATGAAGAAGCTGACAGACAATAATGGAGGAAATCAACCTGTTGTTTCATTTATCCCTAAATTGATTTAGATGCTGTCACATGATAAGCGGCGAGCAGTGCGCTGAGCTGGCGTTACATTATTGTGTATTGGGAGCTGAGCGGTGACTGCTAACGTCGTGTCATGCCACCTTGAGCATCATGCGGTGCTCAGATTCTCCATTTTGAAGCAATGCTCAAAGTTCAATCAAATTCAACTTTGACCTTTCCGATGCTGACGGAGAAGCTCAGAACCTGTGGAGTAGTTTAGAACCGTGACTCAACATTCGCTGTTTTTCACTTTTCTTCTCCGAATGAGAAGAGCCAGAGCTGTCTTTGTTGCGATGTCCATGTCGCGACCCGATTTGACCCGGAAACCTGGTTTGGACCACGAGTGTGCAAAGATTGCCATGGTAACCGTCAGCATGTCATTAGCAGTGAGCGCTTCCTGTCAGCACCTGGTTGAGCGGCACTGCTCAGACTCAGAGCACTGGATGCTAAGCTCAGCGGCAATGCTAACGCTTAGCATGTGAAACAGGCGTAAGGAGCTGAGCGGCGACTCCCAACGTTGCGGCACGCCACCTTGAGCGCCGTACGCCGCTTTGATGCTGCGCCCAAATTTCAACCAAATTCAACTTTGACCCATCACTCAACATGGCAGCGCCTGTGTAAGCGAACTTTGTGAATATATATAAATAATCAGATAACAGCTGAGTAATTATTTTTTCTTGCATGACATTGAAATTAAAAGGTCAAAATATATCATCAAGTTAAGTTGACTTGAACTGTTCGGCATCAATACGTGTGAACAATTTCAGAAAATTCTGCAGAAAGGTTTAATAATGTGATTAATATTGCAACAAACCAAGCAAACAGTCTGTAATCAAGTTTAGTTAGTATTTATTACTAAGTTTATTTATCTTTTAGCATTTACTGGCGTTCAGCCATGTTTGTTGTTTATATTTGGTGTTGTGGGCGCTGGAATGCTTGGAGTTCGGAACTGGAAAGTTTCATCTGGGAAATTCCGACGTCCCACTTTGGCTGGAACGCAGCATTTTTACCTCGGGCGCTTCTAGATGACGCATGTTGCTACGTTAGCGCTCTGTTCCATCCGCTGACCAGGACAGCGAGGGCAGCGAGGCGAGCGGCGAACAAATACGACTTGTTGTGTGAAAGCCTCAATAACAATGAAAAGGTGGAGAAATACTGAGCCTGTTTGTGGAGTTTTACCTGGAGAGTTTGCCAGAGAGGCGTGGAAGACGGAGAAGTTGATGAGAGCGTAAGAAGCCAGGAAGAAGTTGGAGATGATGGGAGCGATGATGTTCAACTCCGCTAGCAGAGAAACAACAAAATCAGGTTCGATGTTTAAGATGTTTCTGCTGTAAAATGTAAAGATTTTCTCATTTTTAAGAACATCAGCACCTAAATGTGAATGTTTCTGATTGGATGGAGCTCAGTGATGCGTACAGCGGCCTACCAATGAGGATGAAGGCGAGGCCGATGCAGAAGGTCAGGACGTAACCACGCAGAGGCTCGTTGTTTTTCCCATAACCCTTTGCAAACACGCCGAGGCCTGGATAGATGTTGTCTTTGCACAGAGCCTAGAATAGTGATGCTTTTCATTCATTTTTCATTCATCCATTCATTTTTCATTCATCCATTCATTCACTCAATCATACATTCATTCACTCAACCATTTACTTCACTCACTCATTATTCATTCACTCATTCACTTACTCAGTTATTTAAGTTTTCATTCATCCATTCATTCACTCAGTGACAGTGACATACTGCACATATTTATTCACTCACTCACTCAATCCTTTGCTTTTACTTTCATTACTGAAATCATTAATTCATTCACTCACTCACACGTTCATGCATTTGCTAATTTACTAAATCATGTACTTTATTCATTCTTTCANCATTCACTCACTCACACGTTCATGCATTTGCTAATTTACTAAATCATGTACTTTATTCATTCTTTCATTCATTCACTCCTCATTTAATTCATTTATTCACTTAGTTGCTTTTTTCATTCACTTACTCACTCACTCACTTCTGATAAAAGCGTGTTTTAAAGTGAACACATGAATTAATGTGAGCATGTTNCACTCACTCACTCACTTCTGATAAAAGCGTGTTTTAAAGTGAACACATGAATTAATGTGAGCATGTTTCAGACCTGGAAGACTTTGGGAGCGCTGACCAGCGACGCCAGAGCCGAGGAGAGAGTCGCCGAGAAAATCCCTGCCGTGATCAGAGGACTGAAAGCCGACACCAGACCCATGACCTGAACACACACACACACACAAGGTTTATTAGTGTTATTCATTTCCCCAGAAGTCGTCTCTGAGATGAACTCCTTATTATAACAAACTTAAATCTCTGACTTTAAGGATCAAATCTGCTTCATGAGGAAAAACACGACTTAAATAAAGTCTAAATTCAGACATAAAACCTGTAATTATAAATATAAAACCATGAATCATGAATATAACAGCATCATGAAGCAATATTAACGTTTTCCTTTGCTGTTCAGGATCAAATCCAACAGTTTTATGACTGAAAATGATTCCACTTTAATCAGAATAAAACATGTTTAAGGTAAAATTAAGGGGTTCTGTTCCACCTTAGTAGTTAGTGCTAATAATAATAATAATAATAATAATAATAATAATAGCAATAGTACTACTACAACTACTACTACTACTACTAATAATAATAGTAATACTACTACTAGTAATAATCATAATAATAATAATAATAATAATATTAATAATAATAATAATGGGGTAAAACCTTATTAAAGCTTAATAATAATAATAATAATAAAAATAATAATAGTAATAATAATAATCATCATAATAAGAATAATAATAACCTTATTAAAGCTTCTGAGGGAACATTATTAGCACATACAGATGTTTCAGACTGTAGCGATTGACAAAACTGCACCAAAAATGTCAGTGAGCTCTGTGTGTGTGTGTGTGTGCGTGTGTGTGTGTGTGTGTGTGTGTGTGTGTGTAGGTGGATGTCGTCAATGTTCTCATTCAGCAGCGAAAGCCTTGTGACTGAAAACAACGTTACTATTATCTCTGCTGCCCTTTGTTTGGGAATAGCTCTGTCTGTCTCTAACACACACACACACACACACACAGATACATCATTGCAGTCACACACATCCCTAACATGCGCATGGTGNACACACACACACACACACACACAGATACATCATTGCAGTCACACACATCCCTAACATGCGCATGGTGTAACAAGTATATGGTACTGTGGTGCCCTGTTGTGTGAGTGTATGGTGTGAGGTGGTACCTGATGTGTGTGTGTGTGTGTGTGGTGTGTGTGTACCTGGAAGTCATTCATCAGGCCATACTGGCAGCCTCCCTCCTTGCAGATGGAGAAGTCGTAGCCCAGCGTGCAGGCGGCGTCGGTGCAGTTGACCGTGTCGCTCACCGTGTCGTTGTGGTCGCCCGTGGCGTCTCTGACGATGCACGCGCCTGCAGGACGAGGACGTTACCGCTAACGACTTTACATACAGTCATGCCATCCACAATCTATGCTAAAAAACACCATCATAAATCTACTAATGATACATTCAATCAACATAACTCTACTAATGATACATTCAATCAACATAACTCTACTAATGATACGTTCAATCAACATAAGTCTACTAACGATATGTTCAATCATCATAACTCTACTAACGATACGTTCAATCAACATAACTCTACTAACGATATGTTCAATCAACATAACTCTACTAATGATAGTTCAATCAACATAACTCTACTAACGATATGTTCAATCAACCTAACTCTACTAATGACACATTCAATCAACATAACTCTACTAACGACACATTCAATCAACATAACTCTACTAATGACACATTCAATCAACATAACTCTACTAACGACACATTCAATCAACCTAACTCTGCTAACAATCACATCGTTACTCATGATAACGCCAGTATTTCAGTGTAGTATTTTCATTTAAAGGACCATACCACTCATTTTCCATGTTTGAGCCTAATATATTCAATTTTCACACGTAACATTACTGACAATCATTTCCCAAAGCATACTACTGGAACGGTGAATTAAAAATGTTTTTCCTACCTTCCAGACCTCCATTGGTTTCAGTTCATTCTGCTATTAAAATCAACTTGTTGATACTGTAAACGTTCTTGGGATAGGTAATCCATCATCACCAACAAGACGTGTATTCAGGTTTTTTTAGAAGTTATGTAATTTTAGTGTTTAAGCTCAATAAAAAGCGTGGAGTGAATGTATGCCTCCACCGGGGAATATAGTCCCAAAAGAAGACCTGCGTTTATGGAAAAATTTAAAGGACCGTGACTTCATAAGGCTGTGTAACTATTAGCAGGAGAAACATGGATTTTTAAGGTGGGTGTATCACTTGAATATTTGATTTTGAAAGATTAAGAGATTTAGCAAAATATCAGGAAAACTGAAATCAATCAATCAATCAATCAATCAATCAATCAATCAAACTTTATTTATATAGCATCTTTCATACAATAAATGCAACCCAAAGTGCTTCACAGGCGATTGACAAATAAAGACAAAATATTGACAGCAGTTAATTAAAATATACATAATTTAAGCTCAAACAAGAAATAAAATTAAAATATAAAATCATAAAACACTACATGAAAGCCAAGCTAAACAGATAGGTTTTAANAAATTAAAATATAAAATCATAAAACACTACATGAAAGCCAAGCTAAACAGATAGGTTTTAAGTTTACATTTAAAAATATCAATGTTTTCGGTTTAAAAATACTGGTATTCGGTTTTAAAAATATCAGTGTTACGTTACCGCTAACTGTTTTTCAAAACATAAAATTGTTTTATAGGGTTCATGTTTTTTCCACTAATCATACAAAATAAAATCTTCAGGTGATACCACACCTTAAAATTCAACGTTTCACCTGCTAACACACATGCACAAGCCTGTAGAAGACACAGTTTTGAGGCAAAAGCCGTCTCCTGCTGGGACTATATTTCCTGGCGGAGACATACATTTTCTTCTGTGAAGCTCCGTGTTAGATCGGTTAAATTAAGTAAGTTTGGAAAAAAAAATAATAAAGGTGTGTGGTTTGCTATGACAGATTACCTATCTTAAGCACGATTCAAGTCTCTATGAGTTGAATTTTATTATATCGTACTGCCTTCAAGGTAGGAAAAACAATTTGAAAATGTACTGCTCCAGCAGTGTATTCTGGGAAATGGTTGGTAGTAATGTTGTATTTATTAGTTATTAGTGTATTAGTGTTATTTATTAGTGTTTATCATTATCAAGCGTGGAAAACCAAAAGCTTTAAGGCGTGATTGAACACGCGTGCGGTAATGCAGCGTGTTTACCTGTAGAGATGGCGACGGCCACGTAGGTGATTCCCGTGATGACGATGGCCAGCAGGGTGCCTTTAGGGATCGCAGACTGAGGGTCCTAAAGGAGGAAACGACACGAAAAAAAAAACAGTTGTAGATTCCAGATTCAAGATGCATTATGCCGTATTTTTATACAGAGAGCTTAAAGGACCATACCGGTGATTGCATGTTTAAGCCCAATATATACAAGCCATGTACACGTTACCAACAACCATTTCCCTAAATATATCACTTTAACAGTAAATTTCAGAATTTTTTTCCTACCTTCCAGACTGTTAATCGCTATTAAAAGACCATACCACCTGTTTTGCATGTTTGAGCCTAATATATTAAATTTTCATACATGTAACGTTACTGACAATCATTTCCCAAAGCATACTACTGGAACGGTGAATTAAAAATGTTTTTCCTACCTTCCAGACCTCCATTGGTTTCAGTTCATTCTGCTATTAAAATCAACTTGTTGATACTGTAAACGTTCTTGGGATAGGTAATCCATCATCACCAACAAGACGTGTATTCAGGTTTTTTTAGAAGTTATGTAATTTTAGTGTTTAAGCTCAATAAAAAGCGTGGAGTGAATGTATGCCTCCACCGGGGAATATAGTCCCAAAAGAAGACCTGCGTTTATGGAAAAATTTAAAGGACCGTGACTTCATAAGGCTGTGTAACTATTAGCAGGAGAAACATGGATTTTTAAGGTGGGTGTATCACTTGAATATTTGATTTTGAAAGATTAAGAGATTTAGCAAAATATCAGGAAAGCTGAAATACGGTTTTATCCTTTGGGAAATGATTGTCAGTAACGTTACATGTATGAAAACTGAATATATTAGGCTCAAACATGTAAAATGGGTGGTATGGTCTTTTAAAATCAACGCGTAGAGACTTGAAACACGCATGAGATAAATAATTCATCACAGCAAACATGTCTATTAGGTTATTTTATTAAAGTAACTTTATTTATCCAACACGGAGCTGCACAGAAGATGATGTATGTCTCCGCCAGGAAACATAGTCCCAGGAGAAGACAGCTTCTACAGAGAAATTAAAACGACTGTGCCTTCTACAGTTGTGCAAAAGTGTAAGAAGATGAAACCTTGAACACAGAAAAGCTCCAATCGGATTCGAACGTGGGACCTTCTATAGCTGTGAGGCATAAATATAAAATCTAAAGGAAGACAAACTCACGCTGAGGTCTCCAGAGATGTTTGCTCCAGCCAGGATCCCAGTGGCTGCTGGGAAAAAGATGGCAAACACAGAGAAGAACGTCTCGTCCTCTCTGAAGTCTGGACCCAGGTTCTCTAAGAAAATGGCTGCTGTAGAATAAGAGGAAAACGTCAGGATTCTGTCAGAACAGTTCTATAAAATAAAATATGAGCTGATGGACACTGGAGCTTACATAGATCTGTGTTTTATTTAAAAACCTCAGCTCCCTCAAAGTCTGCAGACATTTTTAAAATTTTGTTACTGTATTTAACTTTAATTTGAAAGCTGCACTGTAAAAACATCCTTTGACGAGTCAGTTTCATAGTATTTTGTTGCTATTTAAAGGTGTAATCTGCTAAATTTTAAACAGGATTAAAATTAGACGCCTTTCTCAAATTGACTATTTTCTGTGTAAACCTTGTTGCAGCCCAACAGTAGATCCGGTCAAATGCTTAAAAAGTATCTCCAATTTTTAAATTTAAGGCTTCCTCACTAAAGTGTCATGAATTAAAGGACCATACTGATGGTTTTGTATATTTGAGCCCAATAAATACTACCCGCATACACAAACAAACACATTTCTTTGCATACTGATGCTTTCACATACATGCAGTCCCTCTGATTGGCTCATTTTAATTTTAGAAAAGGTAAAGTATCGCAAAATATCAGAGAAAAATCAGAGATTGCGACGAGTTGGACTGACTGTTGTAGCCGAAAAATCCTTTGGGTTCTTTGTTTTCTGTCGGCATGAGGGTTCCTATGAAGTAGTTGACGATGGCTCCCAACAAAATGATGAGGAGGACGATCTGAGCCTGAGAGAGAGAGAGAAAGGGAGAGAGAGAGGAGAAAGAGGAGTGAGAGAGAGAAAGACAGAGAAGGAGAGAGGAAGTGAGGTNGAGAGAGAGAGAGAGAGAGAGAGAGAGAGAGAGAGAGAGGGTTTGTCAGTTTTAGACCTTCAGCATCCATTTGGCATCTCCTACTCGTGCAAAATACCACAAAAACCTCCATACAAGCAGTACATCTGATACGCTAAGAAGTACACAGTACACAGTACTCTCATACTAAAGCCTAAAACGACGAGTCTTCAGCTTCTTTTTAAAGATGTCCACCGTGTCTCCTCTCTGAAGTCCTAATGCAGGGAGTTCCACAGTTTAGGAACCACGGCTTCAAAAGCACGGCATCCTTCAGTCTGGAGTCTAGAACGAGGAACACCGAGCAAGTCCTGATCAGGGAACAGAGGGACCTGAGAGACCTGAGGGACCTGAGAAACCTGAGATACCTGAGGGTCCTGAGAGACCTGAGAAACGTAAGGGACCTGAGAGATCTGAGGGACCTGAGACACCTGAGGGGACCTAAGAGACCTGAGAGACCTGAGGGACCTGAGAGACCTAAGGGACCTGAGGGATCTGAGGGACCTCAGGGGACCTAAGAGACCTGAGAGACCTGAGGGACCTGAGATACCTGAGGGACCTGATGGACCTGAGAGACCTGATCGTGGTATAAGGTCGTAGAAGCTCACTGATACAGGTAGGAGACGTGTCGGGCTCTACCAGTAAGAACCAGAATCCTGAAATGAATTCTAGATTTTAAGGGAAGCCAACGCAGAGAAATTAACAGAGACCTTTTCGGCGATCTGGTCAGACGCCTCGCAGTGTCCAAGATAACATCTTAGTGTCTTATCTGCACAAGATCAATAGTAATCTTGGACGAGTGTGTACGTCTTCCACTTCCACAGTCCTACCTTGGCCTCCCACTCCATCCCAGCCACAGAGATTCCCAGCAGCAAGATAACGGTCAGCGTTCCGACGATACGAATGTCATTCAGCTCGTCAGTCATCAGAGCGTCCACGTCCTGGAACCAACGACCAAGACAAGGATCGGTGTTTGACCACGACTTGATTATTGACTTCCATTTGAGAATTTATGGTATAGCGAAGAGTTTCTCACGTTAAGCATCTCGACCACCGTCTCGGCGAACCCTACGACGTACATGGCCACAGCCACGGCGTTGGCGAAGGCGAAGATGAGACCGATGGAGCCTCCAAACTCGGGTCCAAGGCTCCTGGAGATGAGGTAGTATGCCCCTCCTGGTTGACAGGAAGACGCAGAATTAAAAATAGTTTTATAGCATGGCACATTCGAAAATTTTGCATCTGGGGAAAATATATTCTTTCGTAGCTCAATGACGAGATCCTGACAATTAATACATGCCACCAAATTCTTCGCTACTTCCATGACATGAGGTTCCCTCTGGTGGAGTTTACCTTCACGTGGAAAGTTCACATTATCTCCGATCCCGACCTTCTACAGTATATGCAGGAACCCCAGCTGACCAGTAGAAGTCGCTAGTGAGCATGGCTAACTGTGTTTGTTGGCGATTCCGCTACTGGAGGTCGAACTCTGGGTCCAAGCGGTGGTGGTATCAAACCCTTTTATATTCATGAACCATCTAAATTCTTTAAAGGAGCATTACGTGCATATTTGAGCCCAATATATACAATCTGTATACACATTACATTACTGACAACCATTTTCCAAAATATACTACTTTAACGGTAAATTTCAGAATTGTTTTTCCTACCTTCCAGACAGTTATTGGCTTCAGTTCATTCCAATACGACAGGGTTCACCAACTAGTTTTCCCCAAGGGCCAAATTATGTCAAGCATGCCAAGCCAAGGGCGATATTTCACGATGTCTTATAATTGCCATTTCTCAATAAAATGGAGATCTATGAATATCTATGGAAAGCTTAGATTCTCCTGAACATAAAGCATGACCTTTTATGAACACATAATCCCGAAATAAGTGCGACTAAAGTAAAAGATTTTTTTTTTTTTTTTTTNTTTTTTTGGAGAAGGAGGACCTGATAGATAAAACCCATGGGCTGCATTTGGCCCACGGGCCGCAAGTTGGGGATCCCTGCTGTACAATATAAAAATCAACCTGTAGAGGCTTGAAACTCTCTTCAGATACGTAATCCATCACAGGAAAGACATTTATCAGGGTTTTTTGTTGAGGTAACTTTAACTGATCCAACATGACGCTGCAAAGAAAAAGATGTATTCCTCCGCCAGGAAATATAGTTCCAGGAGAAGACGGCTTTTACAGAGAAATAAAACTGTGCTTTCTACAATCGTGAAAAACTATTAGAAGGCAAAACACTGAATTTTAAGGTGAGCATTACCTGAATGTTTGATTTTAAAAGATTAGGAGATTTGAAAAAAATAACAGGAAAGCTGAAATATGGTTTTATGTTTTGGAAATTGGTTGCTAGTAACGTAACGTGTGTACAGGTTGTATTTATTGGGCTCAAACGTGCAATCGCTAAAAGTCATGATATATGATAAAGTCATGATAATCGCTCTTCTCATCATCATCATTTCTGAAGTAAACCCTGAGCAGCTTCAGCAGCGACACCTCACCTCCTCGTACGAAGCCGTTGGTAGCGATGGCGGACGTGGACAGGCCGGTGATGGTCGTGACCATCGTGGCCATCAGAATGATGGCAATGGTCAGTCCTGTCACACACGTTAAAAAAGACGTTCATGTAGACTTTAATAAGATGGATGTAAATATCATCATTTTAATAAACAATTCAAAGCAGACTTGATGAAATGAATTTGTATGATGATGGATCTACTGAGAAATGCTTGGCTCTGATTGGCTGGTTTGGAGTCTGAAACAGTCTTTACTGGACCTACCAATGCCAGCTTGTCCAACAATCCAGGACATTCTGATGAAGAGCATCACTCCCCAGATATTCAGCATGCAGCGGATCTGTAACACGCAAACCGCAGATCAGGTTCCTGCATCAATCTGTAGTTACAAGGGTTGATTGATAAATTCTGAGCCTAGTTTAGAAAGCTCTAACTAACTTATGCAGTTTTTTTTTCTAACTTAACACACTTCTGCAAGTGATTTTATTAAAAAAAAAAAAAAAAAAAATCTCCCACAGTCTTGATAAGACGTCATCATCTGAGACCAAAGATTCCTGCTAGTTCTTGATTCTTGGCAACAAACAAACAGCATCCATTTACCTAAACTCCCTGATTCATATCTAACAGTCCAGGAAAGTAGTCGAACACGATACCTGGATTATTTCCTTCCATGGCGTGTCTGTGCTCACATCAAGGTTTGTTTCATGTGACAAATAAAGATTAATTGCTGTTTTTTTTTCATGCAATATTCATCTTTTTGGCCTGAAACAGGAGACTAAAGCCCACAGACACACTACAGGACGCTTTGCCCAAGATTTTGAGTGCCATTTTCAGTCAGGCCCACCAGTTTGAGCCAAAGTGTGAATTGATTAGTGTCTAGCATGACCATATTCACGCTGCATGACTCTTTGGGATGACATGGATTTTTTCAGACATGTCTGATTTTGTCTGACACGGTGACGGCCCAGCTTTGTATCGTTGGAACGGACAGACTGAAATCTGAGACTTGTACTGACAAGAGCCAATGAGAGCTGAGGTAGAAGACATGCACAGGAACAGGAAGTAACAGAACTAGCTAGAAACAAGAGGAAGAGCAGAGTCTGAACAATTTGTTTCAAAGCTGAACCTAACAGACAAGAAGAAGAAGAAGAAGAATGTCTCGTCAAAGGCACGTGTCTGGGATACACGGAATTTCGGGAAAGCTGGGGGAGTTGTTTGCGCTGCTCTCCATGATTATTTATGTGCTCTAGACTTCTACTTCCTTTTTAACAGGAACTAGCTTAACTTCTGTGAGATTTTGCCCTTTTTGGGAAAAGATCTTTTGACTCGGGCTTGAGTCGTCATCGATGAAACTCGTTTAACACGTTTTGCATCAGTAACAGCTATGTGCTGCTGATGTTTGAGGATGCTTAACAGATTACATTCAGTTTTTGTCCATACAAAGCTGAGCTATGAGAACATGTAGAAACAGTAGAATGCTCCTTTAAATGTCCAAGCAGATCACACTAACCAGAACTCCTTTGACCCAACCGAACTTCACGGCCTTTCCTGCTTTTGCGCTCTTCGCTGCCGAGGCCGCTGCCTCCTCCGCTGCTGACAGCTCTTCCCCATTGGCCAGGCCGTCCTCAAACGGCTCCTGACAGCCAATCACAGCCAGAATAGAAGTTTGATAAAGAGAGAGAGAGAGAGAGAGAGAGAGAGAGAGAGAGGCGTAAGTTAGAGAGTAAATCAGAGCTGAAACAGCTGATCGACAGAATATTAATCCAATCCAAAGTTATGATCATTGATTCTCATTTTAATCTTTTATTCAGCTCAAAACCAAACGTTTGCTTCTTACAGCTCCATCAATATGAAGAGCATCAACTTGTATTTCTGAGTTTTGTGGTTGTTAAACCTAAAATTTCAAGACGTCACTGTTCTCAGATTTAACACTAACTTTAACAGATTAAACATTTATGTTGCATTCGCTTTCAATCTCATTTTCATCTCCTTAATTGTTTAATAAATGGTTAATAGATCATAACGTGTAGAAATAAGAGAACAAAACCTGACAGGAGCTGAGATTCTGGCGTTTTATTTTTAAGGTTATTTAACTTTCTGCTTTATTGAATTGTTCAGTATAAAACAAATTTAATAAAAAGTAAAAGAAAAGAAAAAGCTTAGACATCAACGCTCTGCTGTCAGGATGTAAAGCTCCAGATGTACGAGTCGTCTATAGCCTGAGAGATGGCATTGTGTGTGTGTGTGTGTGTGTGTGTGTGTGTNTGTGTCAGGTGGGAGTGAAGGGAATGTTGTTTGATGCTCAGTCGTTTCAGTCTGAGTGGGAGAAGAAGACGTCACAACTAAACAGCGACAACTGAAACAATACGGCATATCAGGAAAAAAAAGGTAGATTTTGAACTCTGGCAGATAGGGGGCGCTGTAAATTAAATCAACATTTAATTTAGGGATTAAATATCCTTTTCTCTCTTTGGTCTAACTCTTTGAAGACACAAAAAGTTTGGGGCTTAATGTCAGTATTCTGTGTTTTATAGTGTGAATTAAATGGCAATTTTTTTTTCAGATTTTAGAATCGTGTAACTTAAATTCACGAAATGAGAGTTTAAAAAAAAAAAAAAACATTCCACAAAAAACATCCAACATGGCTGAAAAACCTGTGCAGGTAGAAAAGGGCGTGGCCTGTAGTTTGGATGTAAGAACTCCAGAAAAAGACGTTGCTTGGAGTTGGAGACGAAGCGAGCTGAAATACTCCAAAAAGGCCACAAGGTGGTGCTGCTGAGTCTACATGAACACCAAACACCGATAACTTGGTGCTCAAGTAGTTTTTTTAGTATTTTTAATCCCGACAGCTAAACTAAAAAGGCTTTACGTTTGTTAAAAGTAGGACTAGTTACCGTTATGAAGGATGTATTGTGATGTGGAGGTTTTCTACTGTCTGAGTCGGTGCATTTAGAAAAAACAGGGTTTATTATACTTACTTTATCCAGTTCGTCGTGGAGCTCTGACAGCGACGGTCTGGTCAGCTTCTCCCCGAAAGACGCGGCGGTCTGCCGGTAGAACTCGATGTTTGGCACGGCGTCGATGGTGTTGTGTCCAAAGGTCCGCATGTAGTAGGTGTTGGAGTGGGAGTCGGAGACGTGAGTGTGACCCGTGCCTGTGGAATGGAGGCTGACCGAGTCGCTCTTCATCGTGTCGGGGTCGTGGGTCACGTCTGGTGGGAGTCCAATATCCATAGCGCTGCCTAGCCCGCCCGAGTCCATAAACCCCACCACCCGGAACCGGCCTTTGGACTCCTCTGGGAGTCTGGATCCATCGCTGGATGCCGTGGACGCCGGCGGTGGCGAGGACGTTGCTTCGGTAACCACGTCCACCTGGAAGCGGCTCTGAGCGGAACCACCTGTCTTCAAAGACGGTTTCTGTCCTGACATGTTCGCCCAGAGAGATGATAAGGAATCCTCCAAAAAATCACTGTTACAAAGACAGACAGATAGACGAATGGATGGACAGACAGAGAGACAGAGACAAAAGACAGAGACAGACAAACCAGCAAAAGAGTAAAATCTGACGTATCAAACACAGTCAGAATGGTCATTAACAGTAAAATATCATTAAAATANAAAGAGTAAAATCTGACGTATCAAACACAGTCAGAATGGTCATTAACAGTAAAATATCATTAAAATACCAAAAAGGAATAGAAGCATTTGAACCATTATAAACAGTAAAAAGTTTAATAAAATGAAGAAAATATTAAAGCGTAAAAGAAGAACCTGGTTGATGAAAAGATGCTGAGAGACGTCAGAGAACTTCAGACAGCAGATCCAGCATTTAGTCCCACAGAGTTACAGAACGAGCCTGAAAAACCAGCGAAACCCGTAAAACTCCAAAATAACAAAACCACCAGAATCTGAGGAGAGGATTAATAAAACCATGCAAAATATAAAATAATAAACCATGAGAATTACACATCAAACACATTTAGACTGATAAACTGAAAACATCAGAACAGCAAATCTTCCTCTCTCTCTCTTTCTCTTACGTACCAAACTTTGGTTCACATCTCATGGTGCATCCAAGCAGGGAACGACAGACAGAGCTGGTGGTGGTTTTGTGCCTTGCACAAGGGCACATCAGCAGAACAGAGACGTGAACCTGAACGTGGTTTCACAGGAACGAGGAGCTCTGACAGTTAAACAAAGACATTTGTCATCAGTGCTGCTCTGACGAACATACTGAGGCATTCATACAGACGTGTGTGTGTGTGTGAAACTGCAGCATTAGCATAGTGAACAACAGCTGCTTTCTCTGTCAAATTGCTTGATGCTGGAGCCAAATATTGCACAGCGCCGTAAAACAATGCAGACAGAGACAAGAACCAGTTTAACCAGCATGACAAACTGGTTAAACTGGTTGACTTGTCAGATTAACATTTCAGATTAAAGTTTATGAGGTAGAGGCAACAGAGCGGTTTAGATTTTTTAATCCGTTAACTGTTATCTCAAAGTCTAAATTATCATTTTGTATGAGTTTTAGTACAAATGAATGTGTGTGTGTGTGTCCATCTGTCATGCAATATATTTAAAATCCTGGTGTTTATGAAGTTATGATACTTGGTTTTCCTTGAAAGATAAGCGTGACTATCTGTGATGTATTCAGTGCCCCCATGTGGGGAATATGAGAACTGCAGGAACAGACGTTAGATATGTTACATCAAAAAAAAAAAAAAAAAAANAAAAAAAAAAAAAAAAAAAAAGAGAAAGAGAGAGATGTTACATCAAGTTTACATTTCTATTAGAGAAATATATAGTTTTAAAAATGGAGGCATTACATGTTTGATTGGTTTAAGATCCACTGAACTGACCCAATAAAATAAACTTTTACCCTTGATGAATAATTTAATGATTTATATTCAGATAATTTAATAAAAGAACAAAAAGAACCCCTGTAAACTGGGCATGAAAAAGATGAAAACATGATTTCATATTGTTGGTGTTTAATGCACTTTATTGTGCAAACAAACATAATTTTGTGCTTTTGCTTGACAGTTTAATGTTTAGTTTGCTGCTTTGAGTTTAAATGATTCATCTTCAGAAGCAGATTTTTCTCTTATTTGCATGGTGGATGTGGAATCTGGTTGTTTTTGTTCGACGTGTTTCTGGGTTTGGTAGAGACGCCTGGTCGTCACCACGGAGCTGTTATACCTGCAGGAGAACAGATGGGAAAAGTAAAAAAATAAATACAGCGCAAGATTTAGTGTGTTGATAAGGTCAAATATCGTCATGCTTTTACTTTGAAAGAAACAATATTTCACAGTGCAGTATTTCCTTATAAAACACACTGACACAAAAAAATTAAGATGTTTCAGTCTGAGGGTAATTTTCATCTGTGGATGAGGCTTGATGAAGAGGCTTGATGAAAAGGCTTGGTGTCACTACAAAGTGTGCGAGATCAGATCAAACTTCTTTATTTAAAGAAACTGATCAGCTGAGTGTTTTTATCGATCAAATGCATTGTGCAGTAACACGTGTTTGGCAAATACAGTTCAAAATGTCATCAGATTTCATGCCACTGAAATTTACCGTCAGGCTGAAACAGCTTAACTGTTGTTGTGTGTCAGTGTGTTTTATGAATCACTTCCCTGACATGTAAATAAGGAAACACCGTAGTAACGACTCTTTCAACGTAAATGCTAACAATGCTGCTAACAGACGCAGCTAACAGATGTTTGTGAATGAGGGAAGGTGGCTACATGACGACATTTATCCTCGATGCGTCTGTGTTTTACTGTATGAATCCCACCCACAGTATCTAAAATAGCTGTTTTCACTCAGTGTGCAGAGCAGAGGTGCACACAGCATGTTACCTGGAAAAGTGGGAGGAGTTCTGGGCCATGATTCCGGTCTGATGGAGAGGAAATGAGGAGGAAAGCGAGGATGAAGAGGCGGCGAGCTGCTGTGAGTCCTGAACGTGACAGAGCCGCTCCCGGCCGCAAAAAAACAGCGACTCCTCATGAGGAACTACAGGAATCCCTGCCAGGACCGCGTTCTGACACACACACACACACACACAACCTTTCAGCCCTTCAGTTTTGATAGTGGAGTACATTTTACTGCCTGTGTACTTTTACTTGCAGTACTTTTATGATCCTGGTACTTGCCTTCATCAGCAGCCTGCGGTTCTTCATGTCCTGTTTCCATGGCATCATGTAGAGTTTGGGGATTATGGGATGTCTGGCTGAGAACAATGGCATGTGAGAACAGGAACGTCTGGATCAGACACAAAGAGACTGTGGTCCAATATGTGGCTTCAGAACCAAAGCTGTACGTCTGTGACTGAGTCAGGTTAAAATGACAGATCCTTCCTTTTGCAGATAGGAATTCTCTCCTGAAATTACTCCTTTTTTAAAATAATTATTTATATGGAAATTTTGCAGATTATTACTAACAAATTAGAGCAAAAAGTTTCTTCTAAGCTGAAAAAATTTGTAAGTTTGCAGGTTTTAGAGAATCACATGAATCAGACATGTAATCGTCATGTTACTCACCTGTGTTGCTCTGAGATCTCTGCACTGGCAGCCATGCTTGTTGACTAACAGAGTCGCCCTGGAAACCTCCAGGTGCATCATGGGTAGTGGGTAGGATTAAAAAAATACTAGACTTTGGAAGTGAAGTAGTTGACAGTTCATTTTAAACTCATTTTGCGTTTTTAGTTTTCATTGAATTTATCTTTCAATTGTCTAAAGTATTTATTAAGACTGTAAAGAACAAACGAGGCCTGAAAATGTGTTTTGTGAAGGATTCAAGGATCAAAAATGGATCACATATAATTTTTTATATAATCTTTTAACCTATTTTACAATTTCATTCATAATTTTTTAAAGTAGAAAGAAGAAATGTTAGCAGTAATTAGACAATAATACTACAACTAAAAATCATAACTGGAACTTTAATTTTTATTTATGAACAATACAGTTAGTCATACATATGAAGATAAAAACAATGAATTTAGACAGCAGTTGTCTACTTTACAGGACCAAGCATTGGCATGCATGAGCCTAATAAATACTACCTACATACACGTTACACTACTGCCAACCATTTTCCAAGTAGGAACAACTGTTTTAATTTGGGACGATATTCACTGGTGGAGATGGTTGTCAGTAATATAATGTGTATGTGGGAGGTATTTCTTGGGCTAAAACATGAAAAACAACCAGTATGGTCCTTTAAAGGAAGTAAAAAAATTTCTGTATGCATCAATAATTTGGATCTGCCTCAAAATCTGATCAACTCTTCTCTGATCAAATTCCCGACTGTCCATAAATTTTCATTGCTTTTTGGGATTTCCTGCTAACAAACAAGCACACATAACACACAACCACTGAAATGCTCCTTTAATACCGCTCTTAAAAGACCTGTCAGTGAATTTTGGAGTCATAGCAGCTTCCAATCCTGCATTTTGGAATATGTTGGAGGGCAGAGCTACAGCAAATAAAATGAAAGCAGCAGCATTACAGCAAAAATAAAACTTAATTAGAGTTGAGACGTTTTCCTCTCAGGGAATAAAATCACGTTAAATCAGAGAAACAAAACGTCTCTGAGTCATTTTAATATTTACAGAATCACAGATGTAACAGTCGAACATAAATCAAACAAAATCAGATTCAGATGCTTTACACACACATGGTTCAAGTTTACAGTTGATGCATCAATAAAACCCATGAATGGAGCAAATAAAAATGTCGTATGTGAACTACAGAAGAAGAAGAACTCCAACTTTATGTTATTAATATTACTAAAACTCTGTTTCTTTTAAATGGAGCCTAAGTCAGTTTTACAAGTTTATTTTTCATTGACATTTTCCTTCATTTGTCACCTAAAATGCTGCACTGTAAAAAAAAAAAAAAAAAAAAAATCACCATCATACACTTTTTGCTAAATTCTTTTAAATTGGATGTTTTTTTTACTTCAAGAGATTAAAAAAGTAAATACCACCTATATAAAACAAAAATGGGAAAGGGAATCAAATAGTAGTTTACCTGAGGAAATCTGGACAAAATATTGTGAATTTCAGTGGAAGATATCAAGCTCAGCTTCATGAAGGATATTTGGTTGGAAGTGTCTGAGCAGATTTTTTTATTACACCGACTCAGAAGCTGCACCACTCAGGCTCCTCCCACTGCTGGAGAAACTGTGGCTCCCAGGAAGCCAATCACTATCATTTGTTTTGGGCTTGCCCTACAATCTTTTTGGTGTAAAATCTACACAGAATTAGTGACGATATTCGGTATGATCGTCACCTTGAAGTGGCATGATCTCCTTTTTGGACTACTTCATTCAGCACATATAAACACAAAAGCAAAATATCTATTTGGTAAAGGCTGTTACAAGAAAATGGCTCAAGCCAGACTCTCCATCTATAGGAGAATGGTACGATATCATTTATGATATTTTTGTAATGGAAAGAATCACTTTCTCCCTGATGCTTCAAGTAAATATATTCAAGGAAATATGGCAGAAATGGGAAGTGTGTATCTCCCTAAAATGCCCTTCTTTTATTTAACTACTCTTTTATTTATATGTGACTGTGAAAGAATGCATGTATATATGCCTATTTTTGTTACTTTGTTTTTCCTTTAACAACAAAATACCCCATGTTATGTTTTTTGTTCAAAGTATAAATGTAAAAAATTGAATTAAAATAAAGAACTAAAAAAAAAAAATAAATAAATTGGATTTTTTTTCTAGAATGAAGAATTTTCTAGAAAAATTGATTTGTGACTCCAGAAGGTTAAATGTGCTCATAAATAAAGTGACTTGACTTCAAGAATGAAAGAAACTGATGACAAGTGGCTGGTGGAGTTAAAAACGGTTTTGTTTTGTGCGTAGCGTTAACTTCTGGTCCTTTTACGTTACTTTTCTTTAACCAAGCATGACAGGATTGTCTGTAACATGTAGTATAATAAAATATATTTACAGTACTGTAAATAAATTACATTTACAGTATTGTAAATAAAGTATATTTACACTATTGTAAATAAACTACATTTACAGTATTATAAATAAGTACATTTATAGTACTGGAAATAAAGTATATTTATAGTACTGTAAATAAAGTTGTAGCATACTACTGATATGCTACATAGATATGTAGTGTATCAGTAGTATGCTACAAAAGTGTATTTAAAATATTGTAAATAAAATATATTCACAGTACTATAAATAAAGTATATTTATAGTGCTGTAAATAAAGTATATTTATACTATTTTATACTAAAATATATTTCTACAATACTATACTATACTGAAGTATACTATCCATAAAGTATATTTATAGTACTATAAAGTACATTTATAGTACTGTAAATAAAGTGTATTTACAGTATAGTAAATAAAGTAGATTTACAGTATTGTAAATAAAGTATATTTACAGTATTGTAAACAAACTATATTTACGGTAATGTACAGAGGACTTTACAGGATATTCAGGCAGCTTCGTCCAGCAGCCTCTGCAGCTTCTTCTGCACCTGGAAGGAAAAAAACATGTTAGTGAGGTGCTAATTTGATAGCTAGCATGCTTTAAAGGACCAAACCAGTGATCTTTCACATTTGAACACAATACATGCTACCTGCGTACGTACTGCAATACTGCTAACCATTTTCCAAAACACAGAACTGTATTTTACTTCTTCCTGTTACTTTGCCAAATCCCCTAGTCTTTCTAATCAAATGTTCAGGTGATACACACACCTTAAAATAAAATGTTTCACCTGCTGACACACATGCCCAAATGTAGAAGGGATGGGAATTTCTCTGTAAAAGCAGTTTTTCTGCTGGAACTATTTTCTGATGGAGACATTTTTTTTCTGTGTAGCTCCATGCTGGATGGGTAAAATTAAGTAACTCTGACAAAGAAAAACTTTTATTTATACATTTTTTTAAAAATCTCAAGCACATTTCAAGTCTCTAGAGGTTGATTTTTTTATAGCATATTTGAATGAATTGAAATCAATAGCAGTCTGGAAGGTAGGAAAAACAATTCTAATATTTACCACTCCAGTATGTATGTTTTGGAAAATGTTTGGCAGTAACGTAACATGCGTACAGGTTGTATTTATTGAGCTCAAACATGCAAAAAATCACCAGTATGCTCCTTTAAAATCTAGTTTCCTACTGAGTGGACTGAGCCTGTACCAGAGCTGCTTTGGAAACAGGAGGAATCTCATTGGTCGGGTTGAAGCTCAGTGGGAGGAGCCTAAAGTTGGCATTCAGACAGACAGCAGATGGATGGATGAGGACAGGAGATCATCTTACACTTGACGTCCAGCTCCTCTGCTCAGATCGCTGACTATAAATGTTTGATTAACGCTAACGAGATCGGCGTCTGGTTTCACGTTACTCTGTGGAAACTTGTCCTGAAGCCCGAAAACTTTTTATTTAGCAGGAATGGAGTTTATGAAGCTGGAATTAGCCAGTTATTTCTCTATGATATGGGTTATGTCCATATAAATTTAAACGTCTGGACTATAAATGTAACGCATCATAAAGAACAGCTGTTAAAGGACCATACCAGTGATTGTCCATATCTGAGCCCCATAAATACAATGCTGAGGTGATGTTCACTAGTTTGATCCTCTCTGTAGGGTTTTAAAATAAGCCCCGCCTCTGACAGACGTAGCTAAACTCGTAGCTCCTTCTCAATCGTTTCTCATGCTGCATGTGGTTGTGTTGTTACTCTAATTTCACAAATATTCCTCATACCTGCAGACGTTTTTGTTTTTCGGCTTATAAAAGAGTTTTCTTTAGATTCCATCTCTTGCAGCTTCTGTCATCCTGCTGCTTTTTAATCCAAAACAGTTCCAAATTATGGATGAAGCTCCATTTGTTGCCAATTGTGGCAGATTTATCACCCTGCATTGCATACAAATGATTTTTTTTTTTGTTTTAAAATGTATCATGATGTAAATTTTCAGACATTTCCCCCAACCTGAGAAAGATAAAGTGGCAGACAGAAAAACTGACCTTCTCCAGCTTCATCAGGTTGATGGTCAGGAGTTCAGAGAAAAGCTCTGCCTTCATGTCCGTACTCCCTTTCAGATAATCACTTCTTATATAAAACAAAAACAAACAAAAAAAAAAAAAAANAAAAAAAAAAAAAAAACAGAAAAGCAAAACAGGAAATATAATCCACAAGTACACCAGATTCAGATATATCATCAAACACACAAAATCAAACAAAATGCAAAAAACATAAAGTTGTGACCAAATATTCAGGTTTCCATGTTCTTATTTTCATTCACAATCTGCTTTCAAACTTTGCAATGCTTAAAATAAATTAAAAGGAAAAAAAAAACATATAATGAATGACTTCAACTCGCTGTGCACACTGAGTGAAAACAGGTCATTTTAGGTACTGTCTCTTTAAGGGCCCCCCTCCCTAAATGCCCACTCTGTTCTGATTGGCCAGCTACATCAGGCCTGAGTTGGCCACACCCACAGACTGAAACATAGACTGCTCGCTCACTAGCCACATACTTGGTGGGCATGTCTAACAGGTGTGTAGACAGGTAGATACACGTTGACATCATCATGTTACAGAAGTAAAGGACCAATCAAAATGAAGCTTTCAGGGCAGACCTTTGGCTTTGTCTTACTGGATGCATTTCAATACAAACTCCCGCTATATTACACATTATATACATTATCATATAAACATGGGTGGAGAACAGGTGAGTTTACAGGCACAAAAATTAATAATTAGAAACGTTAATGACATTTTTGCGGCTCTTTATAATATTTTAGTATTTTGATCTTATTTTACATGTTTTAGAAACAGGAACTTACTCCTGCAGGGTGAATTCAGAGACGGAGCCGAGCGAGGTCAGTTTCTGCTCCAACGACATGATCTTAAAGGCCATGTAGCACGAGGACAAGATCAGGACACACACTCTGGAGGACACACACACACGCACACACACACAGATAATAATGAAATTTGAAAGTCAACAGATGAATAAGTGAGTAAATGAATAACTGAATGGTTACATGAATACATGACTCAGTGAATGACTGAATGACTGAATGAACAAATAAATTAGTAAATGACAGATGAATGCATGAATGAATGAATGAATGGACAGAGAAATTAATGAATTAATGGATGAATAACTGGACAGATGATGAACAAAAGAATGAATGAGTGAATGAATGAACGGACAGGTAAATGAATGAATGAACAGAAAATTAATAAATGACAGCTAAATGAAAGATGAATGAATGAACAGACAGATGAATGAACGACTGATTGAATTAATGAATGGACAAGTAAATGAATAATGAATAAATGGACATATGAATGAATGGACGAATGAATGAATGAATGGATGAATAAATGGACATATGAATGAACAGATGAATGAATGAATGTAAACTCACAGAAACAGGTATACAAACAGCACTGTGTTGAGAGAAACAGGTTTTACAGTTCTGCTGTCAGTCATCATCTCTGACCCTGAAAAACAAACAAATAAACAACAACAAAATATTCAAAATTATGAAACCATTAACGCTCTGAAAGGTTCCAGATCAGGTTTGCGAACCAGAACGGAACCTGTTCTGCGTTGGTGGAACGCCACATTATTTGGCTCCATTTAGCTCTATTTTTCTGTTGTTTGTAAAACTGCCAGACTTTTATTAACTTTCTTGGCTTTTAGATAAAAGTTACTGGTTCTTTCAGGACTCGTACAAAAACCGGGTTAAACAGAGAATGAAACAAAATATAAACGGAGTTAAATAACTGAGTAACTCATCATCATCATCACGCGAGGTTAAACTCGTTGGTGCGTACCAGCGTAATGTTTGCTGTGCTGGTCTGGACTCTGCTGGTTCTGCTGCTGGTTCTTGGCTTTGTGCTGATGGTCGGGAAGGTCATTAGGGTCGGGACTGTCAGGACTTTTGGGACGGTCAGGAGGCAGCGCGCTATCTCCGTGCTTCATCACATCCAGGAAAGCTGCAACAGGGAATTCTGCAGGAAAACAGGAGATCCTGAAATCCGGGTTCAATCTCAGTCTGACCTCCAGGCCCCCAGATTACNCCCACCTCCCTTTGAGCATTTGGCATAAAGAACAGTACCGGCAATTTAGTTTGAGCCCAATAAATACAACCCGCATATACATTACCAACCATTCCCAAAACATACTACTGGAGCAGTAAATATTAGAATTGTTTTTCCTACCTTCCAGGCAGCTAATGTTCAGATCAGTTCCTTACATTATAAAAATCAACTTGTAGAGATCTGAAACATTCCTGAGATAAATAAACCATCACAGAGAACCAGGCGTTCCAATACGGAGCTGCACGGAAGTAAACGTATGTCTCCGCCAGGCAATATAGTCCCAGGAGAACTGAATTTTAAGGAACCAAAAATTTTTTTTTTTAATTGTTTAAATGAAATTTGACATTTCAGGAACATTTCTCCTGTTTTTCCAAGTCATGCATTTGTGTAAAGATGAAAGCTAGAGTTTATATTGAACTGTTAGCAAATGAGACATCCTCAGAATCTGAATATCTGATCCAGTCCGCTGGAATTTGGGATTTTTGTGTACCTTAGAGTTGAGTGATAATGTTGTGTTGACTGTGAATTTGGAACTTGGAATTTCGGCTTTCCAACTGGGAAAACTCTGAGAAAATGCCCTTTCAATTTGTTAGCCTTGCAGTGGCAGATGTTAAACGGTAAATAGGTCATAAATGTCAAAATGTCCAATATCCTTTGGTCCAACAAGTTTTCATGAAGGCGTCCATGTTGTCTCCCACTTTGTGTAGCCGGAACGTGCGGTGGTCACAAACCACATAATTCTGATTTCCGAGTGACACGAACGCAGCACAACATTTTCTCTGTCAGGATTTGATAAAACATGTACATGCTGTAAATGAAGGTCGGTGCTGATTGGTGGCTGCACACGCAGCATCACCTCCGGCGTGTCATGTGACTGCTTCAGGCATCACGGTTGGTTGAGATACCTGCTATCTTGTCGTAGTCGGGTGTCTGGGAGTCGGAGCTGCTGCTCTCCTCCATCCTCTGCCTCACCACTCCATCCAGATCGCTGAAATCACCCGCAAAACTCTGCAAACAACGGGCCAGATTCATAAACGGTGTCTCATGATTTAACGTGTTGATATGCGCAAATATCGTCATGCAGCCATGTTCAGTCATTCATATATGTAACAGTATTTCCTTATTTACATGTCAGGAAGTGATTCATGAAACACACCATCACACTAAAAGTAAGATGTGTTTTATTCTGGTCATAAATTTCAGCGGTATGAAATCTGGGCGACATAAAAAAAATTTATCTGCCTCACACGTTAGTGATCAATACATTTGATAGATAAAATGTTCAGGAGATATAAAGCGTAAAATACGTTATAAATGGCCATGTGGAGATGTTTTCTACCAACAAAGCTAATAAATTGTTCATTAACCCACTTTCTAACCTGCTAACTAACAAACAAACACTAATTGGTCAAACAGCAAACAGTTCATGACAGCATGAAGTGAAAGTGCTCAGACATGTAAAGTTTGTTACCTGATGATGTCGTCATTTTTAAAGCTCATTTAATGTTTTTCAGTGTTTTTGATATGTGTGATTTACTGACCAGAGGAAAGCGGGGCGACCGAGGCGACCTCTGACCTCTGAAGCTGCTGTCGGCGGAGGAAGGGATGGGGCTGCTGCATGGACTCTTCTCCTTTAGAAATATGATAAACGCAGCAGAACCAGAATATGTTTTTATCTTTCAAATATCATAAAGACACAAACTTTCTGTCAGTATTATGACAGTTTTTAGAAATTAGCTGAGCTGCTTGGATTTTTTTATGATCTTTGATTTTTCTGAAGAGTTTGTTTTATTTTTTTTTAATCAGCATGGCTTTGCATCTCAAATAGCTAAGAGTTCAATAAAGTAATAAATTCTTTTTAAATCGTCAATTTTAATGGACAAAAAAAATTAATTAAAAAGTGATTTTAAAATCCATATTTACAGTATGCGCATTTTTTCCATGATTTTCATTTCAGTTCCTTTTATTTTGTAAAACTTTCAAGTTAAAAAATCCAGAATTTTCTAGAATCAGTGACTTATTTTAGATTGTTTTCATCTTTTTTCTATTTTTTTCTAGAAAATGTTAAATATTTATTTCCATATTTCTTCCTTCACAAATTTTATTTTCCAAAATCAAGAATTTTTGTGAACCATTCATTGTTTGAGATTTTTTCTGTCTTTTCTAAATGTTTTAAATAAAAAAAAATGTAAAGTTTTTTTTTTTTTCCTCTTCTAGATTCTATTGACTTTCTTCTCTATAGTCAAGAATTTTCTCAAGAAATTGGCAGATTTGTCAGAAATGTCCAGATTTTTCACTCTGGTGCAAGACTTTTTTTTTTTTTTAAGTGTAGCTTTTTAAATGGTAAATTAAAGGCAAAATCAAACAAAAACAGAACTGAAAAAACAACTTCAAAGGATTAAAAAGTTTCAGAAGAAAAAGTGGTCAAAGTGTTTCATCACATAATCCTCAGTTTGAAATGAAAACACAAAATAATTTCAAAGGAATTAGAATTTTCAGATTTTATGCGGCAACAGTGAAAGCAGCATGAGTGCTGTTTTACCTCCAGGTGCAGACAGACGGACATGAGCAGCTTGTAGGTGTTGTCTCTGGACATGAAGGACACGAACACATACTGCAACACAAATTTTTTTTTTTTTTTAAAGGTGACGTGTTGATTGGAGAGATGATGTCATCTGATGTTGCACACAATTATCAAAAGTGTAAAAAAACCTAAACTTAATGCTGAAAGTGTTTTTGTTTTGACAGAAAAACATCAAACACTGCAATAATTCAGTTAATAAGATGTCAAAAAAGTGAGAAATCCACCTTAAAGGACCAGACCAGTGATTTTCCATGTTTCAGTATAAATTAATACCACCCAACATGTTGTGTTACTGCCAACCATTTTCCAAAACATAAAATCGTATTTCACTTTTGCTGTTATTTTTTCAAATCCCCTAAACTCATAAAATTAAATGTTCAGGTGATACACGCCTTAAAATTCAATGTTTCCTGCTAACACATATGCATGATTGTGAAGTCATGGTTGTTTTATTTTCTTGGTAAAAGCTGTTTTCTCCTGGAAATACATTATATTATTATATTGTATTATATGGAACACACATATATGTATATATGTATGTATCCACCATAGATATATATGTAAATATATATATATATATATATATAGCTATACTGTATATACAGTATGTGTGTGTTCCATATAATACAAAATATTATTCTATTGTATTATGTGGAAAACACACACACACACACACACACACACATCTATGGTGGAGACATACATATTCTTTTGTGTAGCTCCGTGTTTGAAATGCTAAAAAATTCTGTTACTTCAACAAAAAATATTCTCAATATAAAAATATTCTATCTCAATATCAATATAAGTTGATAAAAATCAACTTGTAGTGTTTCAGGTATCTACAAGTTGATTTTTATTGCGTATTGAATGAAGTAATGGCAGGTCTGAAAGGTAGGAAAAACAATCTGAAATTTGATGCGCCAGTAATATATATATATTTTTTTTTAAATGACTGACAGTAATGCAACATGTATTCAGGTTGTATTTATTGAGCTCAAACCTGCAAAATCACCAGTATGGTCCTTTAAGTATTCATCAAATAGACAATTTATCTGTGAGCATTATCATACAAATCTTTCCTTCACAATAAAAGTCTGAATCTAAGAAACAGAAATTCTGAAATCTGAAAACTGAGTTAAATACCAAATCTTATTAGTAAATCAAAAGCAGACGGATTCTCACCCTGTCGTTTGCCGTGGCGATCACCAGAGCGTTTGGCACCAAGATGGCGGTTTTGGTCTTCTTGATGTGTGTGACGGAGACCACTGGGATGGCGATCTGAGTACGAAAAACCAAACGATGAAGAGTGCACACGGCAGGGACGATAGCTAACGTCCTGTTAGCACGTTTCAAATCTCTATAAACTGATTTTTACAACTACTGGAGTAAACTGAAACCAATGGCAGTCTGGAAGGGAGGAAAAACAATTCTAAAATGTACTGCTAAAGTTGTTTATTTTCAAAAATGGTTGTCAGTAACATATCATGAAAACAAATATGAGGCTTAATCAGGCACAATCGATGGTATGCTCTTTTAAGTATATTTATTATCCAAATAATATTTTTAATACTTAAGTAAAATCAGCAACAGCTCCTTTATTACTTTTTGACTGAAGTATTTTTTCTGATGTGTGAATTTTACTTGTAATAAAGTAGATTTTGAACGTGTTATTTCAACTTCCTCTGCTTTGGGTTAGGGTTTGCATTTTGATGTATACTTCCTGTGCTTTGATGTCTACTTCCTGTGCTATGTGTACTTCCTGTGCTTTGATGTCTACTTCCTGTGCTTTGACATGTACTTCCTGTGCTCTGACGTGGCGTGGGGGACGTTTGGTACCTTGGTGTCTTTGCCGAACACTTTGGAGTGGAAGCAGATCCAGTGCTGAGACACAAACATGCGTCCCTGGTACAGGATGTCCTTCTGCAGCGCACATGTGTAACCTGACACACGACACACACTGGTCTGAAAACACGCCACGATTCAACCACAACCACAACACACACATTTCATATAAAAAACAATCCAATGTTATAAAAAATATTTAATAAAAGCTGCAAATGATGTTTCACATTTTCTCAATGGTTTGTTATAAAAACAAAAGATCTATCTATCTATCTATCTATCTATCTATCTATCTATCTATCTATCTATCTATCTATCTATCGAAAACGATATAAATTAAAGCGATAAATGATCTTTTTTTCTGTTTATGTTCAGTCAGAGTTTTAGTACCACTGCAGCTTCCACTTGACACATTATGTATGTTTTTAATTTATAAATATCTTCATCATGCATGCAGGCATGTGCCATGTTAGAATGTTGATGATGATGTCATCAGCCATGCAGTATTTAAGGTGGAGCAGAGAGATGCAGTGTTAAAGACTCACTCTGTTTGAGCTGCTCCTCTTTGCTGATCTCCTTAAATATTTTATGGTACTGACAATTACTCTTTGAAAGCTGAAACACACACACATACACACACATATTAATGCATAATGGCCTGTGTGGAAAAATACACGTGTGTAGTTACTGTGGAAGCTGAATGTTTCTGTGCTGGAGGATCGATGATCTGTGCCAATAATCAATAATCTATCAAACTCAGGCTGATGCACCTTTACATTTGTAGCACAAACACTCGTGTCGACTCTGATCACGAGTGCCATAATCAAACATAAACAAACACACAACTGGATATTAGAATTGTTGTTCCTACCGTCCAGATATAAAAATCAACTTGTAGAAAAGATTGTATAATTTTTTTTTTAGTAATAACATAATTTCTTAGGATTTTAATGTTTAGGTAGAATTTTTCGAGCATTTTGTTTCTCTAGATATTTTTATTTTTTTGAAGAATACAATTGTTCAAATTTTTGTTATTTTTATTAGTTATAAATATTTTTTAGTTCTTTAGAATTGAAAACGATTGAATTCAAGCAAAAATCTACTTTTTTTTTGTGCTATTTTTCTGGTAGAAAATTGTACCTGAGTTTTTCCTCTAGATTATTTTATTTTTCAAATAATTTTTGTGTATTTTTATAATTTATAGATTTTTCATTTTGTGGAATAAAAAAAGATGAAATCAGGTGAAATGAGGGATTTTCTGAACTTTCTGACAGAATGTTTGTATGAATTAACGCTCACTTGGCTGTACTGAGACTTCTTCCTGTCGATCTTCAAGTCCAAGTCTGTCTGGACCTGAGACAGCAGAGAGTGGTCAAACGTCTTCGACCTGCAGACAGACAGGAAGACAGACAGGCAGACAGACAGGAAGACAGACACGACATGCAGACAGACAGACATGCAGGCAGACAGACAGACAGACAGAGAGACATAGACAGAGAGACATGCAGGCAGAGAGACATGAAGGCAGACAGACAGACAGACAGACAGAGAGACATGCAGACAGATAGACAGACAGACAGAGATATGCAGGCAGATAGACATGCAGACAGACAGACAGAGAGAGACATGCAGACAGACAGAGACATGCAGACAGAGAGACATAGACAGAGACATGCAGGCAGATAGACATGCAGACAGACAGACAGACAGAGAGACATGCAGACAGAGAGACAGACATGCAGACAGAGACATGCAGGCAGATAGACATGCAGACAGACAGAGAAACATGCAGACAGACAGAGAGACATGCAGACAGACAGACATGCAGACAGAGACAGACAGACATGAAGACAGAGACAGCCAGACATGCAGACAGAGACATGCAGAGACAGACATGCAGACAGAGAGACAGTCAAATTTCACTATAATCTCTGTAAAAGTACAAACTGACCTCGTGACCTCCTGCTTCTTTTTTTTTTTTTTACCTGACTAGCGCTGGCTTCCTCCTGTCTGGGATCTTGTCCTGTTTGACGTCACCGGCCTGCAGAGTCTCGCTCACCGTCCTCCCGTTCCTCTGACGCTCCTCAGCCACGTTCTCTGCATCCGAACTAACGCAGGAATAAAGTAAAAACAGAAACTCATGAGTCCAAATCACCAGGAAAAAAAAAAAAGAACGAGCACATAAATACCTGGAAATAAAGGAATTATTACATATTAGTGGATGAAGGTTTCAGCATGTAGTTCAGAATTAATCTAATCCATGTTTTCTGACTGAACAAAACACGTCAACAAGCTGAAAGCAACATGTTGATCAATTCGTTTATTGATCGATGTGAGAGACGGTTGATGTAAGAAATGTGTGACTGCCCTCTGCTGGACTCTGAGGGAATTACAACTGGACTTTATCAGTGTCTGCTCCACATAAAGCTACATTTTAATATTTTCCCAAATATTTTAAATCTGTAGAAATTCCACATGGCGTCATAAAGAGCCCCAAACTCAACAACATAGCATATTTCAGACTTTTAGTTTACTTTAATTACACTGATATTTCAGACAAACATCAATACGTTATCTTAGAAATGCACAAATCTGATTGCATGTCACTGATCCCAGTTTGGGTTGTGACCCCAAGGTCGAGAAACTGTTAAAGAAAACATTTGAAGCACATAAAGCTAAAATTTTAACTCCTCCCCTTCTGAATACTACAAATCCTACGGAACTCAGCAAGAGAAAAAAATCAGTAGAAGGAAAAAAACGCAAATATTTTGCGAGATCTCGGAAAACTTGACCCTTCATTGGGCAGAAGTGAAACAGTGTATCCGGGTCACTATAATGCACTGTTGCTAGGCAACAATGGCGCGATTTGTTGAGTTTTACATATGAAGACAGTTGGTGTTTGGGTCTTGCTCACTGCGTTATCTCAGAAAAGGACTGGTTATTTTTTTTTCCTTCCACTGATATTTTTTTACCTCTCATGTCCCTTCAGGCGCTCTGTAGAATCCTGATACTACTGCAGTTTTGCTCTTTAACCCCTTTGCAGTCTGTTTCTCATTTCATTCATTCATGTCAAAGTGAAATTACAAATCTCATATTAAAAACACAAAGTTTCAGCCTCTTAAACATTTAAACACAACATGAAGGAAAGCAGCAGGAAGAACAAAGTCTCAAAAATACTAAATACCTGCAGCTTTCTGCACATAAACTCTACAGGTTTCTGATATGATAACAGAATGATCTACACTTTTCTACACTAACTTTTTACAGACGATTTAAGCATAACAAAGGAAACATTAAAACACGAATGAGTGGCAGGTTCGTCCTGGTTTCAGACTCACTGATAGTCTCTGCGCTCGTTCTTTCCTCTGCTGCACTTCTGATCCATCACGTTCTGCTGCTTTCACTCTGCTGCTGCTACGACCTGCAGCCTGCAGAGCACCTCTCACATATCACAGCCAATCAGAGCACAGGACAGCCTGTGTGTGTGTGTGTGTGTGTGTGTGTGTGTGTGCTTAAACCTTTGCTCTGGGAGTAAAGTTTCATTTCGATTCTTTTCTTTGCTGCTGTTTTCTTTAAAACGTTGTCCTGTTTATTCAGGCTTCAGGGCATTTTTCCTTCCTTCTTTCTATTTCTTACAAAATTACCAATTTTTAAAAAGAAATTTAAAAAATTAAAAAAAAAAAAAAAAAAANAAAAAAAAAAAAAAAAAAAACAAACTCAGGAACTTCAGCACAGCACTGCTATCTGCTCTCAAATCTCTCCTCTTAAAGGACCATACCAGCGATTGTGCATGTTTGAGTATAATATATTCAATTTTCATACATGTAACTTTACTGACAATCATTTCCCAAAGCATACTACAGGAATGGTGAATTAAAAATATTTTTCCTACCTTCCAGACCTCCATTAGTTTCAGTCCATTCTGCTATTAAAATCAACTTGTTGATACTTGAAACGTTCTTGGGATAGGTAATCCATCATCACCAACAAGACGTGTATTCAGGTTTTTTTTAGAAGTTATGTAATTTTAGTGTTTAAGCTCAATAAAAAGCGTGGAGTGAATGTATGCCTCCACCGGGGAATATAGTCCCAAAAGAAGACCTGCGTTTATGGAAAAATTTAAAGGACCGTGACTTCATAAGGCTGTGTAACTATTAGCAGGAGAAACATGGATTTTTAAGGTGGGTGTATCATTTGAATATTTGATTTTGAAAGATTAAGAGATTTAGCAAAATATCAGGAAAACTGAAATACGGTTTTATCCTTTGGGAAATGATTGTCAGTAACGTAACATGTATGAAAACTGAATATATTAAACTCAACCATGGAAAATGGCTGTTATGATCCTTTAAATATTAGAGGCGTACATAATTTATCAATTAACAACTGTTATTACTTCAATAACACAAGTGACAGAGAGTCCACCTTTATCTGTCTCTGTCAGGTTTGATTGAAATTGGCTGTGAAAGTGAACGCATCATGAACAGGTGAGGCTGAGCAGGAAGGAGAGACACCTGCTACAGGTACAGAACACCTGCAGATTCAACCTGCAAACAGGCTCTGCTTTCAGGCATCAGGAAGTTAAAGAGGCGCTGTGAGTTTGACTGCAAACGCCTGTGTGTTTTTATGTAATTCATGTAATTATGCATTTCACTGAAAATTCATTTTTATGTTTGTACATTTTTTCATCATTATTAATATTTTTGGGGTATGTTTATTTAGTGTGTAGTTTTGATGAGTTTTTAGGTAAGTTGTTTGATTTTTATTCCATGAACCTTGACCTCTCATGATGTCACTACCCATGTGATTCGCCTATTTTTCTCAGCAGAAGCCCTGCTAAGAGAGGTATGGAAATGTAGCTCTACCCTTTTATGATAGATAGATAGATAGACAGACAGACAGACAGACAGACAGATAGATGGATGGATGGATGGACAGACAGACATAAATGATAGAGAGATAAATAGTAGATTAGATAGACAGATAGATGATAGATAGGTAGGTAGATAGCAGATATATAGATAGACAGATGATAGATGATAGATAGATAGATAACTTTATTAAGGACACAGAGGAAAGTCCATAGTACACTGTAAAAGAANAAAAAAAAAAAAAAATCAACATATACAGCACATAAAAGCCTGTAAGTCACTAAGCTGTATCCTGACCCATCAGCTCAGAGTCGGCCAAGGCCAGAATAACACTGTCTGCTGACATGATAACCTGCGCATACATGTAAACATCAGGTGTTACAGCAGAGCAGGTAGGCACAGTGACAGGTAGAAACAGGTGTGTTTGCACTGAGACCTGCCGTGTTCTTTACGTGTGATACAGACAAGAACATCCAGGATAAAGTCCTTTCTGGTGTCCATTTTTAATTCTACAACACAATGCAGAGGGTTAGTCAGGACACGGGAAAGCAGGACCTGTGTGCGTGTGTGTGTGTGCGTGCGTGCGTGAACATTGTGCTTTATAAACAGGGCAGCAAAAAGTGAAACGGATATATGCAGAGAGAAATAAATTTCCTTTGTAAAGTTGGAGAAGTTTAACAATATTAAATGGTCTGCTGTTGAAAATATGGAGGCTCCTGCTGACCAATCAGATTCAGCTTGTCACAGCTGATGTCACACCTACACAACATGTATGCAGGTCATGTTTACTGGACTCAAACATGCAAAATCACTGGCATGGTCCTTTAAGTGTTAAGTGTCTGCCAAAGCTGTAATAAAACATGTTGAAATTTAGCGTAGTAACATGTTAACATTCTTGCTAACAAACATGCTAACTGTGTTTTAGTTAACGATGTTATGTTAATATTTTTCTTCATGTTTGTTTTTTTGAGTTTTGTTCATAGTTAGTGATAATTTTTTTTTATTTTATTTTTTTATTGATATTCCTCCCGTCTGTTGCATCATCATGTTTGGTTTATTTACCGACTGACAAAGTCCTCTTTAACTGATTTCACACACACACACACACACACACACAGGCTGCACTTTGAAACACAAACACCACTGAGCTGTTTGTCAAATCTTTTTTAGGATTTGTTTTTGCTGATGCATCAGTTTCTTTTATTTTTCATTTTTCTCTCATTTTTGATGTTGTTGCACAAATCAGTTTTTTAATCAATATATTAATTAAAAGTTGCTTGTCATTCTTTGTTTAAATTTCTGTTTCCGTATCAAATGCATCTTTGCTTTTACATTTTGTCTGAGTTTATTTCATATTTAGCAGTGAATGAATGAAATATAAATTCTTACATTTTCACACATACTGTTCATAAATTTCTCTAATTAATGTTTTTAACTAATTAATGTTTAAGTGTTTAATGCCCTTCCCAACTACCAGTCCTCCCCCCAACACACACACACAACACACACACACACACACAAGAAGTCAAACACTAGGTGATATCTGAAAAGTGCAGCAATGTAAATGAAATTTTTTTGACATCTTGGAACTTTTTTTTTGAGACAATAGGAACATAATGACAGTTTTTAAAGTTTTAAAGGACCATACCACCTATTTAGCATGTTTGAGCCTAATATATTCAGTTTTCATACATATTACGTTACTGACAATCATTTCCCAAAGGATAAAACCGTATTTCAGCTTTCCTGATATTTTGCTAAATCTCTTAATCTTTCAAAATCAAATATTCAAGTGATACACCCACCTTAAAAATCCATGTTTCTCCTGCTAATAGTTACACAGCCTTATGAAGTCACGGTCCTTTAAATTTTTCCATAAACGCAGGTCTTCTTTTGGGACTATATTCCCCGGTGGAGGCATACATTCACTCCACGCTTTTTATTGAGCTTAAACACTAAAATTACATAACTTCTAAAAAAACCTGAATACACGTCTTGTTGGTGATGATGGATTACCTATCCCAAGAACGTTTACAGTATCAACAAGTTGATTTTAATAGAGAATGAAATGAAACCAATGGAGGTCTGGAAGGTAGGAAAAACATTTTTAATTCACCATTCCAGTAGTATGCTTTGGAAATGATTGTGAGTAACATTACATGTATGAAAATTGAATATATTAGACTCAAACATGCACAATTACCGGTGTGGTCCTTTAAATCTTGATATTTATTTTTAATCTTACCGTTGGCATCTGGCTGCGTTGGTCAGAGCGCAGCAGCTCGTGTTCTTCCTCTTACATCGCCACAGCTCTTCTACGTCGTATTTCTCCATCTGTGCAGCAGAAACACCTGTTGTCACTTTATGCAGCGTTACTGAGCAGATTTCACACTTCCTGTCTCATAACACACTGATTATTATCATGAATCTCTGCTCAGTTCTGACTCACTTTACTCCTGTTTTCTACATACTGTATATGTTCCATAGGACAGACACGCCTCCTCAGCCCCTGCAGAGTAAACATGACATACTGTACGTGATTAGCTCTGTGTTTGGTATTGATGGTCTGATGTCCATCAAAACAGTCACATGAAGGTTTAAACCATCTTCCTCTTCCTCCTCTTCCTCGTGTCCCAAATCTCTTATCAGTGAGTCAGTCAGTGATTGACAGGCTCAAATGCTGACAAGCTCTTTTCTGTGTTACGTCCCCAAGGTGGTCTATAGAACGGGGCGTAACGTAAGGCTGATGAGTAGCGCCTCTCCAATGAGTTACCACAGTTTTAGTGCCAGAAACAGCAGCTTAAATCAGACTTCAGGAGCGCCAAGGCCAAAATGTGTCGATACGTAACTCATCCCTTTTACTGTATATACGCCTGAAAAGTTGTTCAGTGGCAGATTTAATATGCCGAGATGCTCCGCTGAGCGATTCAGAAAGTCTTTTGTGCTGCTAGCGGTGAAACTTTTAAATAAATAACACGTGAAAGGGATTTTCTGCACTATGGCACTGTAGAGTTTTTTAGTCTGTTGAATTTGTACATATTCATTAATTACCTATGCGTTCTATTAAGTATTTATTTATTAATTATTGGGTATTTTACTTGCTGTGTCATTTTGTTTTTTAATGATATATGATATAAAAACTGTTTAATACACCTTAACTAGCAGCAGTCATAGCAACTGGCTTTTTTGTTTTCTTTTTATTGATGCTTTTTTAACTACTGGATGTTTTTTACTGGTATGTGTAGTTTTATAGAATATATAGTAGTATTTTTCCTATATCTGTACCATTACTCCTGCTTGTCACGTTTTTGCGGTTCTTGCCGAATGTTTTTTTTACGTTCTTCTTGAGTGTGCAACTGAATGTGCTTTGATGTGTGGCTTTTAAGCACAGGAACAAACCAATTTCCCCATTGAGGATCAATAAAGTTACTTACTTAAAATATCCAAAAAAAAAAAAAAAAAAANAAAAAAAAAAAAAAAAAAAAGTCAGCTGGTAACTCAACTATCATAATAAGAATTATAACACTAACCCTAATTACCTACCTGTGAAAAAACAGGAGAAAACAGGGATAAATCAAAATGGCCGCTCTCCTCTACTGTGTTTCCTGGCAGAACCAACAGAGTACAAAAGGAGGACACGATGGAATGTTAACTAAATAAATAAATAAATAAAAAAATAAAAACTCCCCCACTGGCTAGCTAACTTTTTTCAGGTTAGGGTAGAGTGTCTCGCTCTCGTCT
>VXCM01003740.1:0-51160 GCA_014773175.1 Lucifuga dentata | reverse complement strand
TCCGGACCTTTGCTTCAAGAAGTTTTCTCTAACTGGACCTCTTTAAATTTTAGTTGAATACCCCTGCTCTATATATTCAAACTAATGTATGAATATACATATATTAATAAATAAATATGGATGAATATAATATAATATAATATAATATAATATAATATAAATGTATGACATCTTCTTTCAGGCGTCAGCTCCCTTTTGATATGCCCGTCCCAATTAATTATATTCTGAGCACAGACTGAGCTGTGGGCTGATTGGTTGGTTGAATTTCTGTTTGGATGTTATTAGCTGTTCGTAGCTAGCCTCTGTGTTATAATATGAGCTGGGTGAAGGTGCTGTAATCCTATAGTGCTGTATCTTTAGCCTCAGTGCTCTCAGAGAGAAGGACAAGTCAATGTAGATCATAATCCAGGGAAATCTGAGCCCAGGAGGAAACAGGACCACACAGCTTTAATTTAGATTACATTCATTTGCTTCAAGGAGGTCCTTGCAGGGTGATCCAGTTCGCGTGGATTATGATGCGTTTGTGATAAGAGATTTAGATAATTTCCTCAGAAATCTGGTTCACTTTTGGTCCAGCTCTACTGCAGATATTTAGGTGATCCACTCCTAGATTAAACTACATACATGAAGCATCCTGAAAATCGGCCTTGTGCTTCCTGGAAATCTCTCTGCTCTCATTTCACATTTTCTTCACTCCTGAAAACTTGAGCAGTCGTCATGTTCATATCTGTATGACAGCATGCTGACTTCAGTTGCATGTCATGCTCCAAACAACACTTTCTCCTTTCCTCACGGCTTTATGAATCTTACATTTTTTCTGCTTGTACTTTATCCTCGGTTCTTCTTTTTTTGGAGGCAGCTCCATCCGAATCACTCAATCTTTTATGATGGGCCTGCGCTCATCCATACCGGCCGGTGTGCAAGTTGAAAGTTTCATTACTCTCACAGATGACAATCTCTTATTTATTGCTGAGGATGTATCTTCTTCAGCAAGGTGAGGTGACTGAGCTGGCTGAGTTTTTGATGGTCATTTTGGATATCTACTGCTCCTGATGGGATTTCCCCTGACAAGTGTCTGTTTCTGCATCTGTTTACTAAATGAAGCATAATATTCTTCTGATGTCATCCATTCTTTCTCAGTTGTGCTCTGTGTTTTTTCAAGGATGTTTCCCATGTGTGGAATGCTTTTAACCTCAGCCGGAGGATCATGTGATGTAATGATGCAATCACTATCATCATCAACATCTGCATCAGCAGCCTCATCATCCCTGTCATCAGGCAAACAATCTTCATCATGATCCACAGCCATCATTATACTAATCTTCACCAACCACTTGATCCTCTCCTTGACCGTTGACACAACTCGTATCTCTACATCAGCTGCTATCCTGATGATTTATTTGTATAATTTACTGGAGGTGTATGAGCCTTCCGATATCTGAGCTGTGAAAATGAGATCCCTGCACCTGTGCTCCTCCACACTCTGCGCTGCAAAAATGTGTTTTTCTCTGTGACATGAAATTAGCCTTTTGCAAATTTGAATTTGTGTTGTAACTATTTGACAATAACAGAAATCCATTAGCTTATCAGAAGCAATCTTTTAGAACCGCATTTGTAGATTGGTGTCTATAATTTTATTGGTGAGTGTATATAAATGTGTGCACACACGTGCGTGTGTTTTGTCTAGATGTGGCTACAAACGACTTTCAGTTTTAGCATGGCAGAAGGATTCAACATTCTAGCCTTGTACCTAGTGAAAAAGCTCATCAAATGGCCAGTGTGGACCATTTTGTATTTCTTAAAACTGAGCAGGGTGTCATTGAGGAAGACGGAGATCCAGTTTGCAAAGTGTGCCGATGAAAGGATCCCAAACATCTTACAAGCTTCAGTGTCTTAGAGATCAGCATCCATCCCTGCATGCATGGCCAAGTCAAGGTAAAACACTCCACTAGCTAATGTCAGCAGCAGGTTTAAGCTAAAACACTCCATTAAGTATGGTTAGCAGCAGGGTTTAAGGTCAAAACTAGCTAGGACATTAATTCACACTAAAGCTAACATGGAGGTCCTATGGTCTACAGTTATGCTTGTGTTGTCATACATATTAAATTTACAGAACCAAAAATGTCATGTTAATAGCGTTTTTTTTTTTGTTTTTTTTTTTGCATTTTACATAATAAATAGCCTGAAACGAATAGTGGTAAAATGAAAGTTTATTGTTCTACTGTATAATATTCTGCCTAACATTATTGCTACAACTCTTTAAAAACAAATTTATTGTAATGAAAAAAATTAACCATAAATGTTTGAGCCTACATTAAAAAAAAAAAAAAAATGAAAACCTACTCATATAATGTTACCATAATGTTATCAGATTTTTGTTTACTCTTAAAATCTGATAAAAGTTGGACTGTAGAGTGTGTGTTCATTCCTTTTCTCCTCAAATTGCCAATTTGTCCTGCTGAGACATTTACACACTGACAGACAGAGTGAAAGCGACTGTGTTTTACTGCAGCTGTAGATTTAAGTGAGATAAATATGGACAGATATGGCGTCGTGGCATGAATCATGCTCAGACAGAACAACCAGTTTAACGTGTCTATCTGTGAGCTGGAACACTACGTAGGTTATGCAGTCAGTGCATGTCAATTGACTTTCCATTTTCTCAGCGGCACAGGGCACTGAAACAGCTGACATTTTCACAAACCAGCAAGTCAGGTAATTAGGTACCAAACTACTTAACAGCAGCTACAAGCATAAACATGCTACCATGCACAATACCCTCATTAACAAACACTACAGTCAATCGAGATGTGCTGGAGGCATGGCTCAGTATAAAAATGCATGCACATCTGCTTGCCTACATCACTGCAACTATATATAGTACCTTTGAAACTGTTTTTTTTTCTCCTTGTGGCAAAAGTGTGATCTAAAGCACTAACCTTCTTGAGCAACATCAGAAACGTGACCTTTCACACTCAGGGGTTGAAAGTCAGGCTGCGGCTATCAAGGGCTCAGCTTCAATACGAAAACTCCCAAACATAATTAAGCAGCACTAAGCTGTTGTATCTCCTGTCAATGTTCAATCCATTCACTTAAACTGCTCTGAGGTAGGAGAAAGTAGAAAATGAGCTATTTGTTTTAGCTGTATGTAATTTTTGGTTTGAAATGACTGACTTTATTCATTCGCCACCCACTCGGCTCTGTTCCAGCTCATAATGGCATGACTGATGTGTGTGTGTGGACGAGCAGATGACGTGCAGCGGCTGTCCATCAGACGCTGTATCACACAGAGGAAAGCCAAACTGAGAATGAATGGCTGGATTTTAGCCTTTGTCCTATTCTGATGAAGAATGTAATTTGTGGGAGATTTTGAGAAAATGCTAAATGAGTGTTGAAATAATTGTTCCGCATTGTGAATCTTGGCACCAAACATAATACAAATATAATACAGTGTATGAAAAAGAACTGATTTTACTTGAAGGTCTCAAGACTGCTCAGCATGAAGAAACGTTTCCTGCTGTAAATAGATCAACACGTGAGCCATGCTGAGACTGCGGCTATGCAGCTGTACCGCCTAATGTAGTACCAATGTTTCTTACATCATGAAAAAAATTAATTGTGCTTACAAATAGTGGAGATTCTGCAAAGTTTGTTAGGTATGAAACTGCTGCTGCCATTACAGTACAACTGGACTGCATATATGAATATACTTAATGCATATACTTAATATGCATATACTTAATGTGAAAGCTCAGATATTTTGGCCTGACCATGTTACTCGATCTGATAGCTGAACATCTCCAGGCTTTGATGTTAGCAAAGCATTGCACACACACACAGTTGCTACATGAACAGTTTTGCCCACAGAAACATTTTAAAAACTACTTCCGATTTTGTTTGACAACAAAAAAAAAAAAAAAAAGATGGTGACACTCGAGGACGATTCTGGCTATTGAACGACGCTGAGACAGAAACAAGGAAAGTTCACTCAGCTTCTCCTCGAAACTTTCAGCCATTTTTCTTTTTTTTTGCTACATTGCTGACGGTGGCAATGTAAGATATGCATTGCAGCCATAATTTCTGATATTAGTATGTGTAGTTCAGGTTTGCTTCCAAAGTACTGGAAACCCCTTTTCTACTGGTCAAACGGGGAGGTTTGAGTCCAACAACATTTGTAATTTTCCAACAGGTGTTACAAATTTGCGTGAAGCAGGTGTGATATCAAACATCAGTTAGATGAAATCACTACCTTTATTCTGTTGCTTTATTTTTATTAATATAATTTTTTATTTGTAATTATTTTTAGTCCAACCTTTTTAAAGTTTTTGACCATGTTACCAAAAACACAAGTGAGACAAAGTGCGAAACTGCATCTGTGGAATGTCAAAACACATTTAATTTTTACATAAAACTGACACCATTCAAAACACTTTTCTTTTTTTTGATGTACATATTTTAAAGTAAGGAGAGTTGCCCTTCTTTTTCTTTCCCTTAATGTGCCTGCACTGCATAAAGAGAACTGAACTGTTTGCTGTTATCCCTATTTATAATGGAGTGAAGATCACAAAAGCATAAAGAGGACAGAATTCCTGATAATAACCTCTCCTCTCTGCTACGCCGCCGTTATCCCAAAGAGGTCTCTGACCAAGCCAAACAGGCCGCTCAGATGAAGAATACTGTGGCCTTAATTCTGACCTTTGCAAGCAAGTTTTGGGAGCTAATATAATGTTAATATTACTCTGACATTCAGATTATGGATTTTAAAGTGTGGTGTCATAACCCAGCCGTGAACCCAGGTTCCAGGCTTTCCAGACACAGAGTTTCAGACTTTCTTGCATTATAATCAGCTGAAATAGATCAATTTGAATAACTCTTTAAATGTATATAGAATTGTCCTGTATGATCAGAAAACTACTGCAGAGACTGTTTCCATGCAGAGAAATTCTTTACAGAGCTTGTGGAGGCTTATGAAATTAACAGGCTGTTTGTTTGTTTTCCTTATAGTTGAAGATTGTTGCAAAGTAAGCAAAGTAAAGTTAGATTTTGGTGATGATGATGGTAAAAAGATGTGGACATCTATTAAAACTCGTCAACATTTAACTCAAAAGTGCATGTATTTTTCCAACCTCTATCTAAGTTACATATTATATCTAAATCTACAGTTTCAGCATTTCCATAACTATATTTTAGGAACTAGCAGTTTCTCCAGGATCTCCTGGAAATGTTTCTGAGCTAAAGTTGTATAACAGCAGTCAGAAAGTGACATCCTGTACATGCAGGCTTCTTCCCTGAATGCATCTTCTGCTTGCGAGTGCTGCAAAATTGAGGACCCACCACATTATCAACTCCAACTTACCTTCAACAAAAATGGTTTCTTAAAGAGTTTAACATGGAAAACAATTACTAAAACTAAATGTTATTCTTGTTGATAGACATGCTGCTTACGAATTACAAGCACACTCACCTCAGCTCTTAAACAGCTCAGCAGCAGAGGTCAGCTTATGATAAAAGAAAAAGCAATTTCAGAAGGAATAGCATAGCATTTAAAAATGTATTAGGTCAACTAAAACCTTAACTAATACCGGTCTGTATTATGAGATCCAAGCTCATCAAAAAGATTCTGAAATTTGAACTAAAGCACTTTTTCATGCAGTTAAAATGTTATGAATGAAATATGTAGGCATATTTAAATATTTTATTTAAACTGTCAAAGCATTCACTGATCCAGCAGATATATAGAGAGAAAAATGCTCTGGCAGATAGTTAACATTTACAGATATGAAAGACCAGTGAAGCTTCTGCTACTGTGAAACATCTTTCAAACGGCCTCTTCACCACTCAGAATGTATAAATACTGTAACGCACAAGCATCATAAAAGAAAATCATGTGATTTTTATTGTCTGTGACAGTTGTTCCCCTCAAGTCTCAAAAAGCCTGAAATTACCACTGAGAATGTCCTTTAGTACAACACAGTGAGTACAATTATTAATGCCTGTTCTTTAATTAAGCTCCACATTAAGACTTTTCTTTAAATTGACACACAAAACCCCCAAACCACATAAGAGTGCAGTCATCAGCAGAGATGGAAAGCAGCAGAACCATCTCAAACAGCAGAGTTTCCTCTTTAGGAACTAATTTCTAGCACTAACCTGCTACTTTCAGGCATGTTTGTTTCCTTTCTCCTTCACCCTTTATGAAAATTCATTAACATGTAATCATGTCACAATACTGTCAGTGTTGTGATTGAACTTATCCGATCTGACTGATCTTTATCATATAAAAAATTATACCTGTATTATCATGAGCAATATGATATGACAGCAATATATCAACTATGAATATATACCAGCTGACCTGAAAGCATAAAAATCCCCAGAAATTGGACATGTCAATCCTTTTTGAGGGTGAAAAACGTTATTCTGCATCTTAAGTTTCAGGGTTGTTGTTTTGTTTTTTTGTTTAGTATCCTTCCAAAAATTTCTCAATTTTATTTTAATTGGACATAAACCTTGTTTACAATGTTCAATGAAAAAAAACCCTCCAATTCATTAATGATTTATCAACAAATACCCGATACATGTTGATGCATCAATAATTTAACAGTCTGACAGGGTCAGTTTTTCATAATGAATGCAAATATTTATGTTTATTTAAGCAGAATTTTGAATGCAGGACATCCACTTTTAATTATTTTTCCATTATATTATAATATGTTTACTTTAATAGATTTGAGTGCTTCTTCCAGCGCTGCATTCAGGGCTGGATATGCCCTCTCATAAATACAGTACTAATGAAGGGTATATGTGCCCTTGAAATCTCAGTTAATAAGCAGCTACGCTCTGACATCCATGATTAGATCATCTGGTGCTGTCACATCTTATCCCGAGGACGACGCCACCAGTCAAAACGCTGAGTGGGAGCAAGATTCCCATGTTCTGATTCTCTTCCTTTCCTTTCATATACACACACACACACACACACACACACACACACATATAAAGTAAAGGACACACACAAACGACTTCTCTTCAGGGGCTATGCTACAGAACAGCCTGGGTTAATCTTGGGCAACAGCTTCTTGGCCAGGATCACAGAGCCTTACTAAGGGCCAATGAATACTGACACTGAGCCGGCACCGAGCTCCTCACACAGGTAGGACACACAACGAAAAACGCTTTTAAAAATGAAGCAGCCTAGGGCAAGGATAAGATTGATTTTGCAATGCAGCATTAGGTGAGATTCCCAATGCATACTATTCTGAATTAGCATGAATCTCTTCCCCATGGGAGAAGCCTGCAGACACAGGGAATTGAAATAAATGGCTGCCCTGGTGTTTACAGCACCCCCACCCCNCCCCACCCCTCAATGCTGCAGCCAGTTGGCCATCTAAGTGTGACAAGGCTGGTTCAGGCACGGCAGAGATCAGGGTGATGGATGGACAGCCAGGCAGCTGCTAAAAATCTCTTGATTCACACCCAGGCTGATACGCCGCGCGCTGATCAATTGCATCCACGTAAATCTGCCATCCACCGCCAAGTGACAGGATAAGGAGAGGAGAAAGTAGAAGCAGTGGTGGAAGAAGAACTCAAATCCTTTAGTGAAACATTAAAACCCACGATGGAAAAATACTTCAGTATAAATACAAACCCTGCAGCCAAAATTCTATTAAACATAAATTAGTGCCTAAAAGGAGAGCTACCTCTGTTATTGGGAAATGGTTCAGCTACAAGGCTAACAAAGAAGAAAACACAACAAATTTGTTTTTACCACTTCAAGCAAAAGCACCCAGGTGAGGAGGAGAGGCAATCAGCCGATTTGTGACCCAAAACAAGCAGGAAGTGATGCATAACTGGAGCGTTAGCTTGCTGTACTCTCTGAGACAGAAAAAGGTAACGGTGGAGAGAAATAAGCAAAAAGATGATTTGTTCTTAGATGCTATGCTAACTTCAGCTGAGTTCTTGTCTTATGGTGTATTTGGACTTCAGAGCACATTTAAGTTTAGCATCAAAGATGCTATTTAGCTCTGGAGGGAAAATCATAACCTGCCAAAGATCAGATCTGATGACATCATCAGTCATNTATTTAGCTCTGGAGGGAAAATCATAACCTGCCAAAGATCAGATCTGATGACATCATCAGTCATTTTGATTGTTTTATACATGACTGAAGACGAGCAGGTCAACTTAATCTGAATTATTGTTTACAAGCTAAAATATTTAATTATTATGTATACTTTTACTAAAGGAAACCACACTCGCCGTTCGAGGAGAGGGAATCTCTCCTGGGGTTTCTTCCATTTCTTCCCTTAGACATTAAGGATTTTTTAAGGGAGTTTTTCCTCTTCTTAGCTTGGGCGGGTTGGGAACCGTTAATGTGTAAAGCCCTTTGAACCATAGTATGGAACATTGAGCTGCACAAATAAAATTGTCTAGACTTGACTCAAAAATACCTTGAGATATATTATTTTAAAGCAACCCTGACTGGAGATACCTGGTTTTTACGCTGACATAGGACAGCCTTCAATTTATCTCCAATATCTCCAATTTAAGAGAGTTTGGAATGAATAATTAAATATTTCAAAGTGGAAATGAGAGTCTTTCACTCAAAAATGTGAAAACCGTGTTATCTCTAGTTTTTGGGATCTTTCATGATTCATGCTCCTCTACGCTCGAGTAAATTCTCTTTTCCTTTCCTTTCAAAATAGCTTAATGATGTCTAACATCAGCGTGAGACAAGTCTGAGATACAACAACATTTTTAGCAAAATCCAAGATAAAAAGTGCCTAATTGTGAAAAAGTATCCACGTCAGTGTTAAATTATTAATGCATCACCACGTATCTGACACATGCCAATGAATTAATAATGAGATTATCTTTCTCTCCAACCATGTTAACAACCTTGAATCTTCAATTTTGGAAAGGCTGAAATGATTTAACAAAAATTTTGAAAAGCATTATTACTCAAAAATTAGATGTATAGAATAAAATTTTTAGCCTAAAAATAGAGATACATTTTCATGCTTTCAGGTCAGTTGAAGGATTATATCCTCCACCAGACTGTGGAACCTCATTCCTGAGTTTGAGATACAAGGTTTTACAAAAAGCAATATTTTATTATCTGTACATTCAGCTCAAGATGAAAGTTTGAATCTGTGCAGAAGCCATTAACTAAAGCCATTAAGAAGAGATACCAGAGTAAAAAATATAATCATTTTTTCTTAAATACTGTAGAATAGGAATTAAAATGGAATTACTCAAGAACACGTTTGTCACATGACCACATCACCCACCTGACTAAAAGTACTCATACTTTCTGGCTCTGTACAGGTGTTCTGTTTAACCTCAGTCATTGTTGTTTTCTTTTACCAAAGTCTAAGTTGCTTTCCTCGTGTTGCTGCCTCTTGTGAGAGATCTGTGGATATTACAGAGGAAGGATGAACGCCTTTACCCATGAGAGTAATGACCAGAATGAAAAGAAAGATTATCCAAGCGAAAGGCAGCTGAGATAGCGTAAGACCTCCAACAACACATCTGATGCAGGTTCAGTCCCAATGTTTCAGCCGGCCAGCCAAGGCAGCATTTTTTTATGGTTTACACAGCTGAGGACCTTGGTGTGTAAAGAGATCAGGACGAATTGTATTTCTAGTAGTTATTGATCTTCCTCTTGTCAGTGTTGTTTAGATTTTTAAACTTGCATTAACCAATATTTTCACATTAATTCTGAATCGAATGACTGCGTGTTGTAAAAGAATCTGTTTTTCAGACCTTCAGTCTGTTTGAATCGCAGAATAAATTGTTACAATGCTACATTTAACATTGTGAGAATGGTCATGTGACAACACTCTCTCTGCTCATTGGTCAGAAACGGGAGACAGAAAATCAAAATAGGAAAAGTTTGCTGTGCCAGCATATCAAAATAACATGGAACAAAGATGAATGGATCCTTTCCTAGTCATAGCATTATTTGATCCATAAAGCAAGAAACCTACGACAGCAGAAGCTGAATCTGACTTCAAGACGTGTGGAAAATCACATGTTGCTTCACATGATGTGAAGTCGTGCTGCCTTCAGATGCTGAATAGGAGAATGGAGCAACATGCTGGGAACATACAAGCACACGCTAACCTCAACACGTGTTCATCTGAACACGTGTTAAGGTTAGGATTGAACACGTGCTAGCTTAGATTGATGTGTTACCACCTTTTTGAAGCATCTGTTGGTTTGATAATCAAAGGTGGAGTTTACTTAACGTTAACCACACACCTAGTATCTCTGCTGCTAATCAATCAGTAGATCAACAGATTGATCTGTAGTTGGTTCAGATGTTATGCAGATCATGTTTAGACCACAAACCACTCGAGTGTTTATATGGAACTGAACTGTGATCAAATCCTCAAAACGGTCTCTGCACCAAACAAACCACATCAAAGGGCGAAACAAACCTTAATCCAACTGAACTGGCCCAAACACCCTTATATCGCAATATCAAAAATGAAAATCTCATATTATTTTTACATTACACTGACAGATAGATAAACTTTACTTGTACTGAAGTAAAAGTATGGGTGCAATAACTAGAGCGCTAAAAGCTGTTATTTGTTGCCATTCCTACTATCAGTGCTGTGTAGTCGATTTTCGGTCTGGCCTTATTTCCATCTTGTGAGCACTATAACTGCATAATGTATATCCTGACAGGCTGATATTGTGTTTCATATCTCTAAGGGCACTGATTATGCTGCCTGGGCACATTTTGGTTAACACTGCAGTTTCAGCTTCCTTTTCTCATGCTGTCAAACATTAACAACGATGGATGAGCTGAAATAGTTACAACTGCAACATAATGCACCACTTGTGAATGTGCAGAAGAAACACCTGAATGGAACAGTTAGCTCCTTTAAGAACAGACCTGCTTTGTTTAACTGCTGGGTCACGTTTCCTGACTTTAATACCCAACGCTTTTTTTATAAATACCACCTGCAGGGGCTTTTATCTGCAGTCTGAGAACTCATTATTCTACATGCTATTTTGGTCAAATTGCAGAAGTGTGGAACATTAAACTGTATGATTATGAAGAGTAACGCCACTCGATTTAGATTTCATTTGTTATTAATGTTCTACGACGGTGTTTGATGAGCGTCGTTATCAAGGCCAGAAAACAGTTAAACATTAGGAGGACAATGAAAGCTGCATCTGCTCCTTCCTCAACAAAGACATGGAGGCTGTTTATGCTGATCAGGAACATCCGTCTCCCATCAACTCATCACAGGAAGATCTCTGAGAGGCCTTTTATCATCTCTGGACCAGATCCAGACTTCATAACTGAACGGAAATCTGTACGTTTTCAAAACTCTCTCACCCTTTTAAGTATTTACCGGAAATAAAAAATAATAAATTTACACCAGTTTCAAGTACAACCTGGTTTTATATTACAGGACTGCAGCTTCTGCTTTATGGTCTGATGTAGAAAATAGCATCATGCAACCTTGTTCCTTCATTCATAAAGGCCTGGTACCGGCCTGTTTTTATTATTTTCTTTGAAAGAGTTACTACGTTATTTCCTAATTAGCATTTTTTAGGAGGCGACTCATAAAACACACCATCATGCTAAAATTAAAACCTGTTTCAGTCTGACGGTAAATTTCATCTGTAATGAAATCTGAGTGATGTTTTAAACTGTATTTGCCTCACGTGTGTTAGCGATCAATAAATTTGATAGATAAAAAACACTCAGCTGATCAGTCAATTTATTTACATGTCAAGTTTGATCTGATCTCGCACATTCTAGTGGAACCTCTTCATCAAGTCTAATCTGCTAATCTGCTGCACTCTATCTCACACACACACACACACACACACACACACACACACACACACACACACACCAATACCACATGCACCAGGCCTCTCCGTATTGTCTGGATCTCTTATCTGTCTTACCTTACTGTCAGTCTCTTAAAATGTGAAGCTGTAAAGTAGAAAAGTTATGTTTTCTTTTACTGATTTAACATGTCGATTTCGCTTTAGCAGCACTTGAAGCAGCATAAAGTGTATCTGTTAAATATGTAGCAGCTCATTAACATGCCAAACTTCATCTGCATTTACCTGTGACACACCTTACGACAGTGCGAAGGTAATTGGACAATGATGTGCTGATTAGCGTAAAAGAAGCTTATGAATGAGCTTCCAGTATCACACTTATATAGCATGATGCTGTGTGCTTAGCATGATTTTTTATGAATTACCTCCCATAGTATTTTATTATAATGATATATTATTTAAACATGTCACCACAAATTAGCTAGTACATTTTCTGTCAAAAACAAGCTAGCTACATCATTGTTGAATCCTTTATCTTTCCTTGATTTGTTTTAACCGTGCAAAGCTTCCAGAAGCCTACATTCTACATTCATTTTATGAATAAAGTTGTCAAATCATTAATTAAAAAAAAAGTTTAAAAGTTTATCCACATTAAGCTGATTTCAATGCTTAAAAGCAAAAAAAAAAAAAAATNAAAAAAAAAAAAAAATGTGAGTGAGCTGTTACCCAGAAGACGAGGCAGCAAACGTGCCAGTCTGAACATCAAGCTGCACTCAACAATACAGATCATTAAATATTTTGACAAAAAAAAAATGACAGATTTCAGCTTTAATTTTTAGGTCTTCACTTCTAGTTTTTGGATTTATTCACTTTGACAAACAGATCAGTCCTGGTTTATACAAACAGTGCTGTACTGTAATATTCCTCAATAATGCATGACTCAAAACCAAATTTCATTTCACAGCATGGCAAACACAAAGCGCGCATGCACAGAAACACTTAGTTCTTTATAATGGCTTCATTCTTCCCAGCTAAAATTGGATAGTTCATAAAACTGCTACATGATTCACAGCTCAGCTTTTCAAAAAACTATTTTGTCACCGTGTTTTCAAGTCTGACAAGCTCCCATGTACCAACCTTTGCTGAACGGTGGGGAGAAAATTACAGACCACCTTCCATTCCACCTACTGTACCACCTGTTGTGAAAATGACTGGCAATTTCATGACTATTATTTCTCTGATATACTATAACGATATCAATCGAGCATTCCAAATCTGTTGGCACTAAAAAACGCTGCCTTTTTTTCCAGATATTATTAATGTCCATGTGTGGACTGCGATAATATTATACTCCCGGACTTTATTCCAACCTCCAGCTACTCTTTTGTTCTAACCAAGCGGCACAATGACCCACATGGTAACTTAACCAACAGCTTGCTGCTGGAGGCCAAATCTGGACTATCAAGCATCGCGTAATACTCTGATAAACGCCTTTGTGTGCATGATTTTAGTTATTTATGCAGAATTCATCAGAGATACCAAATAATTAATAAGGTGCAGAGAGGTAAAAAAAAAAAAAAAAANGAAAAAAAAAAAAAAAAATCTCTTTTTTGTCTACACCATACAGGGACACAATCCCTGTTTGGTTGTACAGCTGGCACACAACTGAGTCACGCATCAGCCCTGATTAGAAGCAGCAGCGGTCCACAGGCCTCATTCCTCTGCCAGAGCCACGAGTGGAAAAGGCCACGGCTACCACTCTCTGTCTGTGGACGTGACCTTCATGGAGTATGATGGAGAGGAAACTGCACAATTCGCAATGCCACAAAATATCTATAACCTTCCACTTCCCCTGTATGCATGCCAAAGCCACTGAGCTGTGACACACATACACACACACACACACACACACACACACACACACACCATGTCAAATCTGCCCTGTCGTTACTTCAAGCAGTCTCCTCCTTCATGTCATCCAATCATCTATTTCTCTTTGTGAAACAGCTTCTTAATTTATGACAGACTGTTTTTCTTTTGCTCTCAGCAGCTGCCACATTAATGTAAAAGTCACTTAACTGCTATTTCAAGTGAAAATTACCACGAGCCAAAGCTAAAATATTATAATGAATGTGAAGTAGTGTGAAGTATTATGCAGGAAAACTATGAAGGGCTGTACAATTATCCTTAATATTATTAGAAATATGATCACAGTGTAAAAGTTATTTATAGTTGTAGCAGGATGTTTTTTTTATTTTTAAGTGATGCTAACAGTCGTCAATAAATCTAATTGGAAGCAGCTAAAGACACAGATGTCTTGTGAGTCAGATCATAGCACCACTAGTGTGGTAAAAATGGCACTTAAGGCACCAAAAATATTCAGTGCAGAGAGAAATCTTGGCAGCAGTCACGTGTCAAAATGGAACTGATCACGATGGAAATAAACATATGAATTACACCAGGATGCAAATACAAAAGACTGAAGCATGACCAGGGGAAAAAAACAAAAAAACAAAAAGCAGGATAAAAGCTGAAAAAAGCCAAGTGTGTGACAAACCCTGCTGTTACATTGCTGCCTAAAATATCACTCCACAAAACACGATGCACAAAAAAGTCCCGCTGAGCCTGGTGTGAGTTCATCATGTTCATGTGTTGAGCTTTTCAAGCTGTGGCTTTATTGTTGAACATGTGGCTGTTATTGAGGAAATCAACTGAATAAAGAATGCAACAGCATTTAAATGGCTCCATCAGTTCAACCAGCAGGGATTTAAAGGGCCATACCACTGATTTTTTTTTCTTTCAAGTTTGAGCCCAATAAATACAACCTGCATACATGTTACGTTACTGATAACCACTTTCCAAAACATACTACTGGCGCAGTAAATATTAGAATTGTTTTTCCTACCTTCCAGACTGCCATTGGTTTCAGTTCATTCTAGTGCGCTACAAAAATCAACTTGTAGAGACTTGAAACATGATTAAGATAAATAATCCATCGCAGTGAACAAATGCAATGTCTAGCAATTTTTTGTTTTTTTTGCCAAAATAACATAATTTTAGTGTTTCAACACAAAATCAACATGACGCTACTGAAGAAAATGTATGTCGCCATACATGAGAAAATGATCACGCCTTCTACAGTCGTGTGTAAATTTTAGCAGGGAAAAACACTGAAGTTTAAGGCGAGCGTATCACCTGAACATTTGATTTTTGAAAGATTAGGGGATTTGGCAAAATAACATGAAAAATAAACTGCAGTTTTAGAAAATGGTTGGAAAATGAGTAAAGTAACATGTATGCAGGTATATTTATTGGGCTAAATCGTTGGTATGTCCTTTAAATGAAATGGAGCCAGTCACAAAGCATTGTCCACAAGTGAGGTGGTGGAAAAATACTGAGCAGTTGTGAACAAATTATTGTTGTCAGTAATTTGTACCGGACTTTGTAGATACAAAACCAAGAATTCATCTGCCAACTCAGAAATCTGCTGGAAGGTGTTACTGGAGTGAAATTCCCACAGCAAAGGATTTTCACGAGGTGCAGGAAGGTCAGCAGCGCGTGTGCGAGACGTGCAAGGGTGTAGCTCGAAATCACGGGTCTACAGAAACAGCTTTTTGGAAACATTTCAGCTATGAGCCCCAGGAATCATCACAACCTTTCAAGCCAGAGGCAGACAACAGAAACGCAGCTTAGAATATTCATGTATGAAACATGGAAGAACACAGCAATCCTCCATGAGTGGACTCAAAATAAATATTCCTATTAAATAAAATAGGAATTAAATCTAAACGCATACAGCAGAAGTGTTGGTTTCTGGTACGTACTGGCAGCCAGAGTGCAAGATTGTTCTAACGTTTGTCATTTTCCAAACCTCACTGCAAAACCACTTGGAACATAAAATAGCTTATAATTTAGCCTCCTCGCCTGTCGCTGGTCGACCTACCTGACTAGGTAGCACTTCCTCTGAAGCTGCAGGTATTAAGCTGCAGGGTTTCAATGATCTTTCATTACCAGCTCACAACTTTTCCCTCATTTTCCTGATAACTGAGGTGGAGCTGCTGCCTTTGTTGTGGAGATGATGATGTTGCAGCTGGATTTATGACTCCCAGTTCCAAATTCCTGTATTGTATTTCTCTATCTGTCTGTTTCTGCCGTTTACCTTTAAAGTGGCCCATCCTTTGGCACAGAACATAAAATCCCTTTCAATAATAAATGGGCTACCTCAAGCTCAGCACAGAGAAGGGCTCATGCTGCATGAGTCACAGACCACCTTCACTTTCAAATAAAGAAGCAGAAAAGCAGCCAGCCCAGCGGATTGTGGCACCTGGTGGATGCAAACAAAAGACAATGCAGCTCATTGCCATAAACGTGTGGAAACTGCTGGGGCTGCAGCCTTTATTCTGCGCGGCCACAGGGCATCTCTTCAGGCACGCAATTAAGCCGCCTCATCCGCAACCGTGTAGAATTTGGAAAGCACACACACACACACACACACCTCTCCATCAACTGACGGTAAACACCGATAACAAAGGAGGCTCGTCTAAAAACCACATTTTCTCTTGAGAAATTAGCAAAAACACACCTCAAAAGAAGTGTCGGTAATTGGCGAGCAGGAGCCGAACAGCCGCGAATTACGATACAAACAATTCGACCGCTGACACTGAAACACACACACACACACATACGCACACACAAACCAGGTCTTATCTACCGCAGCTCGATGTACATCCCATTTATCAACATCCATACACATCCATAAGGTCGTGTGCGTGTAGGAGGTGCGCGGTGCCGTTTACCTGCACATCATCCAGCGATCCCACACACACGGTAACGACACGGAGGCTTTAATTATTCCACCCAGACACAAACAGCACAAAGGAGAAGAAATCCCAAACAGAGCGGAGATGGATGCGGCAGATGAATGCGTCCTCTGTCCTCACATGGAGAGAGAGAGAGAGAGAGAGAGAGAGAGAGAGAGAGGGAGAGAGAGATGGTGCTCAGATGGAGCTGCGTGGATGGAGGCAGGCGAGGAAGCCCGAAGCCGCTCCGTTCAGACAAAGATGCTCTCCGCTCTTTCTCTCCTCCGCCGCACCGCCAGCAGCAGCAGCAGTGCAGCCGTCGTTCCCCAGACGCTTACCGGGAAGAGTTGGGGAGGTCGATGATTCGGGTTGAGGGCGCGGTCAGCCGCCGTTGACCAATCCCGCTCCCCGTTTTAAACTCCCAGCGGCGCCGCCACGGACGATGAACCGGAGTTTAACCACGGAATTGTGCCCATAACGCAGGTAGATTTTATGGAGACATTTTATATGAATAGAAAAAATTAATTAGGTGTGGCATCAAAAAACAAATGTTTAAACACCTACAGCCCTCTTTCCTCAGTCCTGCCTAAGTGTCCTTGAGCAAGACCCTGGCATGCTCTGACCCTGAGAGCAGGGTGGGGGGCACCCAAGCCTCACTGCTTTAGGTTTTTACTGTTTTTCCCTAAAACTTTTCCAGATTATCTGAAAATCCTACAAAAAAACAAAAAAACAAAAAAAAATCTCACCATCTGAACTAGAAACAGGTTCAAACCCCCATCACCAGCCTCTTCCTCCATCCTGCCTAAGTGCCCTTGAGCAAGACACAATTTACAGCAGCTGTTCCCAGTACATACAAATTTTGGAGATATTATGCAAAAACACATTAAAGGAGCATGTCAGTGATTGTGCATGTTTGAGCCCAAATAAATTCAATCTACACGTTACGGTAAGCCATTTTTCAAAACACACTACTAGAGCCGTAAATTTTAGACTTGTTTTTCCTACCTTCCAGACTGCTGCTGGTTTCAGTTCTTTCACAGCGAATCAAATGTCACTTTTATTTTTCTGTCAAACTTTATCAGTCCAATACAGAGATGCACAGAAGAAAATGTACATCTCCACCAGAAAATATAGTCCCAAAAGAAGAAAGACTGCTTTTTATAGAGAAATTAGTTATGCCATCAACATTTGGATGTATGGGTTAGCAGGTGAAACACTGAATATTAAGGTTGGTGTCACCTGGTATCCTTTTGTGTGTCAAACTTATCCAGACTAATCCAATGAACCCAAGCCAAAACCTAACCAAACCAGCTAAAACAACATTAAAACATTTTTAAAACTTTCAACTTTCTTCAACTAAAGGATTTTCTTAGCAGTGAAAGAAGCACATGCGATGCAAATGGAAGGCTGGATAGTTGATACTTTTATTAATTCGGGAACAACAGAATTAACTTCTAATTTTGCATGTTTGTAGTTTGAGGGCTGCTGATGAAATTGAGGTGTGACAATCGAGTCATAGTTTATCGGATTTTAGGCCTTTTAAACATCTGGCCAGGGACTGCAGATGAGAATGAGCCTTTTGGGCTAACTCTGACTCATTTACAGTTTTCTGTTTTACCACTGATCAATGAGCATCGTCCATGACAAATAAACTAATAAATGAATAGTTTGGTTTCTTGGGGTGCTTGTATGAACAGGCCTCTCACTAAAGTGTTCAGCGAATTTGATTTTGTGATCGATTTTACACGGTGACTGTAATTTTCGACCCAAATAGACAGGAAGAACAACATGTCGTAAATGTAACTTCAGGTACGTTACAGACAGATGCAGAGCCATGATGCTGCTTCTTCATCAGGCTGAGATGTTCCATCATCACAACTCATTTTGCTGCATTTTTTCCTCTTTAATTAAAAGCCAGACACCTTTTTCATAAGAGTAAATATCCTGCCAGTGTATTTAGTTTGTCTAATCAATCATCCCATTAGCAGGTATGTTGTGTTGTTTCATATCACCTCACATAATCTGTGGAGTTGTACAGAGAGCTGCTAACGTATTAGCAACGGCTCTGAAAGCTATTAGCGTTACAACCGTCCCCATTTCACATTCAGGCTGACAGGAGTTGGGGAATGTGGGAGTGGGGGGAGGGGACGTGATGGGTGATGGATGTTGGTAGTACTACCTGCCCTAATACCCACCCGCAACACACACACACCAACACACACAGAGAATAATTATAGCAGTAGTAGTAGAACAGAAAACATGAAATTTGGAAGAATTTAATTAAAATTAAAATATTTTAGTATGCAAAGCATTTATTCACTTGTCTGGGTTGTCTCACATATGTCGTATATCTTATTTTTACCTGTACTTAGACATTTTAGGTATATTATATACTACCGTTCAAAGGTTTAGAATCACTTGTCATTTAAGTAGTTCTTTATTTTATTCCGTGTTTTTTTTAATTATATGAAACAAACACCAAAATGTATTGAAAGATGTTTTTAGTATTGCAAAGTTTTTAACTGATAAATAACACTATTTTAGTGATTTCTCATCAGTATCCACTGTGAGATTTAATTTAATCTCTGTAAATATGAGGCATCAGTTTCTAGAGCATCAGGGAATAATCTAGAATTTCCTAATAATCTCTCCACATACATGAATTCGTAATCATTTACAACTCATGTCATGATTCTGGACAACTTAAATAAAATATCTTAAGTTTTTACAGCTTCTTGCAAATGATTTTAAACCTGTAGATGCAAAATACTAACAGACATATAGAATCATTTTATACATACATATGAAAGTAAACTAGTTTTACATGACTGGAAACGGATTTCTATGTGAAAATCACTAGTGATTCCACACTTTTGAGCAGTCGTCTATGTTCAATTCCAAAACTCCAGGGGTTTAACTTTCCCTGTTAGGAAGAGCTGTAAGTCTTTGCAGTGCAGAGCTTTGAGGGTGATGTGAAGTTAACCTGGAATATCCTGCTTACAGGTGACAAATACCTCAAATCCTATTAAGGGGATCTGGGGACCTGGTTTTGGTCTGAGCCCTTCTTGCACGGGAGATAAAATCAAAGCAATCCTGAATGTGAAGATAATGTATGAATAACAATAAACATTTAGAAACGTCTTTGCCAGTAAAACAATTAAGCTGGAGTGAGTAAAATGACTTTCAGGACTTTTACAAGCTACGACATCATGTCAGTGTTCATAACAAGGAATTCTTTAATGAATTTCCATTTTATTTTGATAGGAAATAACGTGTGTGTGTTGTGTTTCTTATAACTAACAAATGTTTCTCAACACAGGAGTTTAAAAAAACTGTGACATGCTCACTATAAAATATGGTAATGTATAAGCTGCAACATGTTAATAAAGTGCATGAATATATGCATGTGTTTCTTTTTTATATGGTCGTAAAAACTCATACACATCTGAGAGGTCAAAGAGTCGTGGATGGTTTTGCTGCGGGTTGAGTGGATTTCCTGTCTTACTCTCAGCTTCTTATTTCCTCCTTTTGCTTTTCATTTCATACATCAGATTGAGCTGTGGCTGTGCTTGGCTCTGAGAATACGTGACTGGGCAAATAGAAAAGTTGAAATCATCTTCCTGATACAAAACTTCAAATTATAGAGAGTAAAACAGTTTTCTCTCCCACTTTAATATTAGAGGACATATTTTTTAATGTTGTTTTTTTAGATGTGTTTTATTGTCTGTATTACTATTTTTTTTAACAGTAAAATCCAAAACGGCTGTAGTAAGAATTTCATTATGCAGTGCAACTCGTTTGTCTGTGCATATACAATCTTTTCTTTAGAATCTTTTGCCTCATGTCCATATATGTGATAATGGGCAATACAAATAAACTTGACGTGATGTAGTGTAATATAGTGGGAGTCATATATATTTGGTGAACATTGGAGTCCTGTAAATTCTATCCATGTATGTCTTACTTGCATTTTTCTAAAATTATAGTTAAATTTTTCATCTGTACTACAGTGACAAAGTTTAGTTTGCATGTAATCATACTGATTGTCAAAGTGTCAAACTTGTGGTGCGTCTTATTAAGACAAACCCATGGGGTCATTTTTGATTGGTCCTTTCCTTCTGTAACATGAGACATCAACATGTAACACAGTTGAACTGACCTGCCTGCACACCTGGTTAGACACGCCCATTAACTAAGTATGATGCTAGTGAGCTCAGCATCCATGTTTTACACTCTGTGGGTGTTTCCAGCTCAGGTCTGTCGCAGCCGGCCAATCAGAACACAGCACAGTTTTCAGGACGGGGCTTTAAATAAACAGGACTCAAAACTAAAGGACATGAGTGAAGTTGGCCCCAAATATCGCAAAACTCCAGGAAAATAGTCTCAGTCGTTTGTGTTGTTAAAATTTAGATTTTTTTTTTTTTTTTTNGGGGGTTAGTGACCTCACAATGACCTCTAAAATATTCCTTAATATCTATAAAAAAAAAAATTAAAAAGACAGCAAGCACAAACAAAAATTTAAACATCACTGTTACATCCCCCCACAGGTGGCTGTATTATATTGTGTGTGCTGTTAGTCTGTCTCTCAGCTGCAGCTCCTCCCTCCATTACCTGTACCTGGGGACCTATCAACCAATCACAGACCAGCTGGGTGTATTTAAAGTTTGAGGAACTGCGCTTCAGGGCCTCTGGCTGTTGCTCTTGTCTTGCCACATGTTGTGTTCTGAGCTATTCATTTCTGTGTAAATATAACATAGCTCTCGCAATTGGTTGTCTTTAGATAATTATGTAATTTTTAAATTGAACTTTAATTTTTTTTTTTTTGTGTAATCCTTTTTGTACTGTTGGCTCTGCCAGGAAACATGGTAGGGGGAGATGCCATTTTGATTTGTTCCTGTTTTCTCCTGTTTTTTCACAGACAGGCGATTAGGTTTAGCATTGTAATTCTTATTTTTGAAAGTCTAGAAGGCTGATGTTTTTGTTTGTAGTTGTTTGTTATTTTGGCCTTGGCTCTCCCTTAAGTTTGATTTAAGCTTTTATTTCTGGCAATAAAAATCTGGTTACTCATTGAACAGACTCTGCACTTTTTTCATCCAGTCTTATGTTACTTCCTGTTCTCCCCTAGACATGTAATGGCACAAACAACTGAGACTATTTTCCTGGAGTTTTGTGTTACCTGTTTGCACTCAGTGTGCATAGCGGTTCAAGTGTTTTTTGCACATTAAAGCATTGCAAAGATTTCAAAACAGCCCCCTAAATACAAATAAAAACTGAAAATCTGTGCATGTTGTCTTTGCTTTTCTCCCAGCAGCAGAGTAACCAGCATCATCTCTTTGACATTGAGGCTTTAGTTGCTTCAAACTGTAAATAATGTGTTGGTATTTATACTGTAGTCGTTTAATTTACTATGCTGAAAGTGCAAAATTGATTCAAACGTACAGAGCTAAAATACTGGAATGTTTGTTACTGGCTATATTTCAGAAACACACACAAAAAAAAAAAAAAAAAAAAAAATTAAAAAGCTTTTACATGTACAGTTTGTGAACATGCTTTATTTGCTCAAATGAGTTTTTAGCATCCAAGACATTTACGTAAAAGCAGGGAAAGCAAAATGTGTTTAAAGCAATTTCTGTTCATTTGAAGTGAAGACTCAGTTATTTCTCACCATCTGTCTGAAGGCTTTGTCTCGTACGGAGGGAGGATATCTGCAGCCCGAGATGTGCTGTTAGACAAAACTCACCAAGTAGAACAAAAACTAATCAGAAATCAACAGAGGTAAGAGACTAAAAAAATAGAAAAGAACATTTATTTTACTTAAAGGACATACCAATGAATTTTGAATGTTTTAGCCCAATAAATACTACCTACTTACCTGACAACTATTTTCTAAAACATAAAACCATATTTAGTTTATTTTTGCCAGATCTCCTAATTTGTTAAAAATCATATGTACATACATACATACACTCACCTTAAAATTCAATATTTCATCTGCTAACACATGATTGTAGAAGGCACGGCCATTTTTAATTTCTTGGGACAGTAAAATGAAATCCTGGTGCTATATTCACCTGTGGAGATACATTTTATTCCACACACCTCCATGTTGGACCTGTTAAATTAAGCAACTTTGACAAAAAATAAAAAAATAAAAATAAGAATGATGTATGGTTTTGATGGATAATTTAGCTTCAAGTTTCTACAACTTCATTTTAATAGTGTATTGCAATGAACTGAACCCAATGACAGTCTGGAAGGTAGGAAAATAATCCAGAAGAAAAAAAAAGCTCCGCTCCAGTAGTATATTTTGGGAAATGGTTGGCAGTAACGTAGCACGTATACGAGTTGAATTTATTGGGCTCAAACATGCAAAATCACTGGTATGGTCCTTTAAATACAGTTTCTGTTTCATCATGTTTTCCCTCTCTTTGACACACACATTTTTACAGTACATTGGAGGTTTTATTGAGTAAATCATGTGGTATTTCTTCCCCAAAGCACCTCACCAAACAGTTGTATATTTTAGTGACCTGTCTAAGTCAATTATTGATTTTTGGGCCCATCTAAGGCAGAGTGAAGCTCTGTGGACCCTGTGAGGAAATAGAGATGCTCATCTGTTGTGCAGAGAAATACATATCCACAATTGCTATAAAATATTAAACAACGGCTGCATTATGAGAAAGCCCTCAGGACTTAAGTAAAGTGTGTGTGTGCATTTTACGGAATCAGCTTTCTGGAATGCCGCAGCTACCCACAGGTTCCTCTGTCTGTATCTCTCTCACTCACACACACACACACACACACACACACACACACACACACGCGCGCCAACTAATAACCTTCCTGTGGCTTAAGTACTTGTGTTACACTTTGTAGTGCAGTTCAAGCAGCTCAGTACAATGAAGCTGTTAATATTCAAAACTCAGATACAATACAATTAGAAAAGTGTGGTGCAAGTAAAAAAAAAAAAAAAAAAAACCATCATCAACCTGGTTTAGTAACTGGTGATTCTACAGTTTCAATTTTACCATGATGTGCCCCAAATATGAGATGAAGAATATATTTCAATGTCTTTTCTGCAAGTCTTCTAATATGTCAGAATCAATTAAACAATGAAAATTTAAAACAGTAAAACTGAAAGTTTAGGAGCTAAAAGAAGTGCTACAGTGAGGCAGTTTTCACCCTGATTTTAAAGAGCTTAGTGATGTGCGGCTGAACTTTGACCTTCCTGAAGTTTATTTCAAATAATAAGATTTGCCCTATCTCTCTAGGAAAACATGCAAAGAAACAAAAATATTGTAGGTTATTCTAGGATTTTCATACAAACCTGAAACAGGTCTGAAACAGGGTCGGAAACAGGTCTGAAACAGATCTGAAACAGGTCTGAGCCAGATCTGGAACAGGTCTGAAAGAGGTCTGGAACAGGTCTGCCATGATTCATTGCACGAAGAAGATACTGCAAATGAGATATTTAATATTCAGTGAACACACCATCATTTAAGTCTATATTCAGTGTGAATGCTACTAAAAAGCCATTTTCCCCACCATCAGAGATAAAACTGTACTACAAACACACACACACACACACACACACACGCACACACACACACACACACACAATAATCGTATCTGTCACTATTAGAAACCATTTCACAGCAACTGAGATGATTGTTTTTTTTTTGATTTTTGGTTTTTTTTTTTTTTTACAAAATTAATCAAACGAGTTCAGATTTGAGACTTCACTGGAATACATTTTATAATGCCGACCATAATTAAATTCCATACATTATAATAAGAAGAAAACTGAGGCTAATTTTAGCTTCGCAGGCAGAAATGAATGTGTTTGGCCACGGTTGGGAGGGTTACTTTAAAAATGTAATCTGGTTACTAATCAGTTACTAATTACCTGCTAAATAAATGTAATCAGTAACGTAATCCAACTATTGTAATATTAAAATAAAGTAACTTGATTACTTTCCGTTACTTTTGGATTACTTTGATGTCAAATGTGCACACAAAGAGAAAATAAATATCAATAAGATTTTAATAAGCTAATAATAATAAGATGATAAGATTTGTATATATTTGATATATATTTTTATAAAGTGTATTCTGTAAAACAACAGAACAATGTAAGATAACCTTAGGAAAGCAAATGGGGACACGAAAAGAAAATTCAGGCAGTAGGCCTTCCATTTCTAAATTAAATTATATGCTTACAGATAGTACAGCTAACAAATAAAAAAATAAAATCTGGTTCTTTTACAAAGTAAAAACAAAATTCTCTAAAGTTTTTGTACATGCATTAAAAGCATCTACAGTATTTTTTTTTTTAAGAAATTAGAAGTTCACTTAGTGAAGTTTTGAGAAGGCACAGTCATTTTAATTTTTCAGTTAAAGCCGTCTTCTCCTGGGACTATATTTCCTGGTGGAGACATACTGTCTTCTGTGCAGCTCTGTGTTTGAGCAGTTACATAAAGTTAAAATAAAAAGAATTAAAGCCAGATCAACTTGATATTTGAGATGGTTTTTGGCCACTTAGCTGCTACTTTTGGCAAACTGAGTTAGCTCTTCCATATGGTTTTCACCGAATATAGCTAAGGACAAAACCAAAACTCAAGAAAGCCAAGAAGAATTAAGAATTTTAAATTATCTTACCAAGCACCATACGACAAATAAATCTAAAAAAAAAAATCACTCCAATTTTTATACGAATTAAATTTACTGTCAGGTCTTAATTTTTGCATGACGGTGTGTTTTATGAATTACAAGGAACTAGTTTCGAGCACCTTTAACTTGAAGCTTCAGCGATTACATGAAGATAAACTTCAGAAATCATTTCTGGTTACAGATTTGTTTTTACTTGATCAAAATTACTTGATGAGGCAATAACTTGTTTCTAGAAGGATTTATTTATTTATTTATTTTTTACATGTATGAAACAGTAAAAGGGCAGTTTGAACTTGTTTATTTTACTTCCTGTTGCAGGTTTTCTCTGTACCTATGAGACTCCATGTTACCAGGCTAATGAAATCTTGTAACTACAACAGATTCCTTCTTTGCAGGAGCCAAACACATGGAAATTTAAAAAAAAAAAATTGCTCAGTTGCATTAAAGACAGGAGGAAGGAACGTTCATGAGGCCAACTCCATGTCTGGAAGAACAAAGAACAAAAACAACTTTCTTCCTCTGAGATTAAAAGAAAATTTACAAAAACTATGACATGCTTAATATAAATGACCCAGATTTATAAATTATGCTGCTTTAGAGAGAACTTCTACACGCATCCTGCTCTCAATATATTGAAGAGACATGAACCCGTGTTTCTTGGCTACTGGGACTGATGTCCCAATTTTATGCGAAGTCTTAAAAATCAGCACAGCATTATCATTTATTTCTCTAATATACTTATACACCTGCCAGTAATATCAGCAGTACTCAGATCCTTTAGTAAATTAAATTATACCACAGTGGAAAAATAAGTGGATAAATAAAGGAAGGTAAGAATAAAAGAAATAAGGCAAGACTTTAGGAAAAGGAGAAAGGTGAGAAAGCAGGAAGGAAAGAAAGGAAGAAATGATTAAATATGGAGGGAGAGATCAAGGAAGGAAGGAAGGAAATGAGGTATTAGTAATTTGATTATGTTGAAAGTAAAATTGGAATCTGCAAAGACTCTACAGCCACCAGATCAATAAAGTGGAGTAAAACAAATACAACATTTTCCTGTGATGTACTGGAGGAAAAGTAGGAAATGTTCCAAAATAAAAATACTCAAGTACCAGTACCTCAGAACTGTATTCAAGTACGGCAGTTGAGTAAATATACTCAAATATATTAAATATATATATATTTTACCTCCAACACTTTATACACAGATAAAGTCTCAATTACCGTTTTTTTTTTTTAACTGACTGTCACCTAACAAAACACACTTTTAATAACTATTCTTACAGTCGACCAATCAGATCTTTCGTTAAATGTGTGTGATTTCACTTGATTTTTGTCTGGATACAGACTGATATTTTACAAAAACAAACAAAAAAAAAAAAAANAAAAAAAAAAAAAAACAACAACCCAGAAATATCCTTTGATAAACCTCACTAGAACATTAGAAAACATAAATAAGCTGGTCTCTTATTACCAGAAACATGATTTTTATGTGTTCAGCTTATTGTAAGATGAAGGCATCAGGTTTGTAAATAACCATTTCCTGGGGAAATTGATTGATTGATAGCAGACAGATGAACAAGTAGATTTTTTTCATATAACGCTTCAATACAATGCCAACGTGGTTCAGTTGTCAGACTGTTAAAATCTCATTTCCTTATGAAGAATTCTGCTTTCACAGCGAGACTCGTGTTTTTTCCATCAGGCGGTGCGTTCAGTGTCGCCTTGTGTTGAGTGGATTTGATGTACGGTTTGAGAGAACAGCCAGTAGACATGTAAGACCCTTACATGTCTACTGGCTGTCTACTGGCTCATCATACTGGACAAATCAGGGTCACGCCAGCTCCAATCTCTGTCATCTTCTGTGTGATGGTCTCTCCGTTCTCAGGGTTATTTGTGCGTCGCAACGTTAAAAAGGAACATATGAGGAAAATATGTGGATATCGTTTATGCTTTAAGCTCTAAAAGTTCACACGATGAAGATTTGGCTGTTGATTCCTTCAACTATCTCTTGTGCTTGATTTGTATTTGGCGTCTGTCTGGCTGTTGTTGTGCCTGACAGCAGCAGCTTTTGATTTTCTTCACGTTTTTTTTTTTTTTTTTNTTTTTTTTTTTTTTTTTTATCATGAGCGATGGTGCGGTGCAGAGTGGTAAATGGTGAGGAAGACGTGATAATTTCACTGCCAGTACTTTTCCTGTCGACATTCATTGAGCGATCTGATATGTCTGGACACTGAAGTAACAGTCAACCTTTCAACTGCCTTTTAAGCAATTATAGTCTCAAAGACAGCACCTCCATTTAACAACATAATGACCATCGTGCAACGCAGCCGTCAGCTCAGAGAAACTTTCTGCTGCTACTCACAGCAAATATACTGCTTACATTAGCAAGACATGCCTTTCAAATATCATGGCCTTTGGGACTGGGTCAGCGTTACTATTTATAGGTCGGGACTTCATGATAGTTTGGCCGAGCAGAGAGAAACTGAAAATAGAGCAGGTTCGAGCGCTAACGGCTCCAAGCTAACAGAGGAGATCCAGACACCTGATCCTCGTTTTGTACCAGTTACAGCAGACAAACAGCACAGCGATGTCCACAGACATCCGAAGAGTCGGATCCCAAACAAAACTTTAGATATACAGTAGATTCCTTTTCTTCACCCCCCCCTCTTTATTCTTTCTCTTCTTTCTCCCCATCTCTCTTTTTGTTCTTTCTCTCTTCATCCTCTCTCCATATCTCTTTTCGCTTGCTCTCTCCGTCCTCTCTCTTCGTTCTCTCATCTCTCTCTCTTTTTGTTGTCTCTCTTTTCGTTCTCTCTTCATTCTCTCTCTTCGGTCTCCCTCTCTTTTCATTCTCTCTTTTTGCTCTCTTCATTCTTTGTTTTCGTTTTCTCTCTTCATTCTCTGTTCTCTGTCTTTTTTTCTGTGCCATTTTATTCTGTACCTCATGTTTACATGGTTTTATGTTTACATGTTTTTTTTTCTAATTTGCAGTTTCATGTCATCCTGTAACGTCTCGTCGTTTTCCTGTCTTTGTAATTTTGTCTGTTCCTCCAATATGTCACCCAGCCGTTTGAGATCTCCCTTTGAACCTCTCCTGAGGCTTCTTCCATATTTTCCTTATATGATCAGGGTTTTTTTAGGAAGTTTTTCCTCACTTTCATTGGTTGGGTCAGGAACCGTTAATGTTGTGGGTCTATAAAGCCCTTTGAACCATTATATGTGATACTGGGCTTTACAAATAAACTTGACATGACTAGATGGTGCAGTACTTACAGTAAAACAAAATCATGAGCAGTTATGAACAAACTGAATCTAACTTCTTGTTAACAAACACAAGCAGTAAATAAATAACTCTGAATCAAGGATTATGTAAAATCCTAATAAAAAAAAAAACTTTCTGGATTGAGTCAACACTACAGCATTTTTCATTCTTTGGTATTGAACTCATTTTTCATTCTTTGGTATCAAAAGCTGTTTCTAATATTTTGAGTTGTGGACAAACTATATATACTTTTTAATAATATTTCAGCGATACAGTCCAATGCAATAATATAAAGGGTAAGATGCTGTTTATGCTGCAGATCTGAGATCAAACATTTGACATGGAGCTCAGGGATATTGCTGGGTCACATGACTGGATAGTAACAGCAGGGTCTGATGGGGATCCTATTTTACCGTGAATTTAAGGTGTCTAGAGGGAGGTGGGGGGTATAGGATGGCCAGATGAAAATGGTGATGATGCTGGGGGCGAATAAGTCTGTAACTGTCCCTGTTTTTCCACGCCACCCTTTCTCTTCATCTAAGCGCCAAGAAAATACTGAAAGAAAAAATATTATGTTTGCATAGTTCAAATTAATTTTAATAAATTTAATTAATATTATATTGTGCAGTGCAAAGGCCACCAGCAGGACCACCAATGGCTGTGGCCCACCGGGAAAAGAAAAGCCCCACCTGATGGCCAATCTGATCCTAGATTCAACAAATACCCCACCCTCTACAGCAGGGTNGGGAATACAGCTGCTGATGAAAGTACCTGTGCTATCAACTGTCAATCTGAGCTGTCACTCTCAATGAGCCACCGCCGTGTCAACCCACCGTTGTCATGGAGATGAGGGGATGCTGAATGTGACTGGACCAAACCAAAGCAGAGCAGACATTTTCACACAAACAGTGGAGCAGTCAGACATTCGGAGCGCTGCTTGCAGTGGAGAAAGTGGAGAATTTTGACTTGTCGTGTCGCACGATGTCTTACAGATAATACAAATAATACATATGAAAAGTATAATTTACTCAGAGTCTGGAGACAGTTGTGGTTTGNACAGATAATACAAATAATACATATGAAAAGTATAATTTACTCAGAGTCTGGAGACAGTTGTGGTTTGGTCCAGAGTCCAGACTTTGAGGATGACTGCTCTACACTCTCTACACCCCACCCCCTACATCGCCACCCTCCACATCCTCTACGCTCAACCCTCTGCACTCTCTACATCCCACCCTCTACACTCCACCCTCTACCAAATATACCCCCTTTGCTCCACCCTTCTCTTAATATTCATGCTGGTCCCCTTTAAAATGCTGAGGGTGAGCCTGTGGAGTGGGTTCCTGTCCTGCCGTCTTTCTGTTTACATGCTTACAGAGTCAGAGGCCTGAACCGCCAGAACTCGCGCCACCATGTCCAAACCGCTGTCCGACCACGACAGGAGGAAACAGATTTCCGTGCGAGGCCTCGCCGGCATTGAAAATGTCACAGAGCTGAAGCAAAATTTCAACAGGCACCTGCACTTTACGCTGGTCAAAGACAGAAATGTGGCGTCCAAGAGGGATTACTACTTCGCTCTGGCCCACACGGTGCGGGACCACCTGATTGGCAGGTGGATCAGAACCCAGCAGCACTACTACGAGAAAGATCCAAAGGTAAGTTCAAGACACACGCGCACACACGCACACACACACACACACAACCGAACCATCATGATGTGATTCATTACTTAACTGAGTCTGAAACCATTTTTGCAATCTTTACTGAATTTTACTTTCATTTGCTACTACTTTTATTTACTTTAAGCACTCGCCTGGAATGCTTCACTAAAAAAAAAAAAAAAAAAAAAAAAAAAAATCTTTTCCATGACACACAACAAATTTTGGAAGTAAAAAGTAGACATTTAATTTTTCTATTTTTTTTTGTTTTATTTTTACTCTCTATGGTTGATTTTTTTTTTCTAGAATATTTTCGCCTGATTATTGAGACTTCTTTCTATTTTATAGAATTTTCTACAATGAAGCACAGAATCAGAATCTATCATTTATTTTAGATTTTTCTTAAAGATATTTCCTATAATTTCTTGTTTTATTGAGTTATTTCTACATATATTTCTATAGAATTATTATTTTTTTTTTAGAATTACAGAACAGAGTTTTTGTAGAATCAAGGATTTTATGGAATCAGTCTATAATTTGCATATTTGGCATAAATAAAGATCTTCACAAGCCAAAATTCAAAGTCTTGTCAGGTAAAAGATTCTTCACAATGCAGCCAAATTCAATGAAAAGCCAATTTGCAAAAATTACTTCAGACTCCAGATGGATAAAATTAGTCATTTTCATATGCAAATGGAAAGTTTTTAGCATCTGATTACACACATCTCAGATTTGTAATATAGCATTTATCAAAATTTCCCCAATTTTCCCAAACATCGGTGTGTTTCTCTCCTTCAGGACATTTAAGGAAATCTATTACGCCGTGAACTCACTGCCTTCCTGTGATCTGTTTTCATTTTAGCTCTGCAGATGGTTATTAGCTCTATTTCTTTGCGTGAGCTTAAAGCTATTTACCAAATACTAAACAATGAGCACATATATATTTCTTAACTCACGTGTCAGTGAAATGCCATGTCATGACATTTAAACTTCAGAAGGGCTTCTTAGCGCTCGCCTGGCACGCCATGGCGTCTATAGTGTGTTGGAACATGAAACCGTGACCTTGTGTTCCCTTCCTGTGTGATCATACGGCTCAGAGCCTCTAACGCATCTGATGCTTTTCAGTTCAGTAAAGTTTAGAGCTTTAGATCAGACTATTTTACCAACAAAAATCTAAACATTTGACTGACAGCTGAAATAAAAACAGAGAGAGAGATGAAGACACTTGAGTAAGATGCAAAAAAATGCAAACCGCAACAAAAGGTTGTCAGAGAACATCGTGTATAATCATAACAAAACCTTTACTACAATATCAATAATCACGACTGAATTCTTAACAGCAACTCGCAAGCAACAATAAAAGCCCTCATATGTTCATATGTGATGGTAAAGATCATGAAACTACTCCAGCTTTCAGTCTGCATAATAAAACGTCTGAAACCTCTGACTCGTAAACCATCTGATTTCCTGACTGTATCAACTTGTTCCGTGTTCTCATCTGAAAGGTCAAAGGTGATGTCTTAAAAGGTCTAAAGGACATTCAAGCTCGTTTTACAGTTAAACTCAGCACATATAAGCTTCATTTCTCACATTGCTTATACGTAGTTTTAAACAAAGAGGAGCTGCTAGTTGAAGTTTCTGTCACTTGTTTGAATTATTTTTGCTCATCTATCTGAGACTCTGTCATGTGACTCCAGACTTCACAATGAGCGAGTATCAGGCTCAGACTGACCTTTAGAGCGACCTCTACAGGAGCTATTTTTGCCCGGGCAGAAATGTTAGCGTTATGTAATACCCAAAGATATCTGTCCCTCCCCTCCCCTCCGCTCCTCCTCTCTTCTCCTCTCCTCTTCTCAGCCCACATCAAAGCAGCAAAAACGACTAAATGACAAAGGCGAAAGCCAGGCTCAGATGGCATGTTTCTAAATGTTTCTAACTGTAAAACTAAATCATCAAACTTAGTCATTTCCTGGCAGGCAGTGAATGTTAACATGACATTTTGCTGTACAATTTCACTGTTTTTTTTTTATTGCTAAATTTTTTTTACCCACAATGCTCCTGTCAGACTGTCAAATATCTCATATATTGAACGACATGGCCAGAGGCAGAAAGTATTTCCATTTTAGGTTTTTCACTATTTCACAGCCAAAAGTTAAACTTTTTACTTCTCTGCGTTTATTTGATGGCTGTATGCTGTATGTTTCACATTCATATTCTGCATTTATCTTTAAAATTCTAGCTGTCAGGTAACAAATCTCAGGTGTCAAATTTTCTTTTCTCATCTTCCTGTTCTTTATTTCTCTCCTTTTTAATCCCTTGCTTTCTTTTCTTTTGCCCATTACTGTCCATCATTCCTGCTTTATTTCCTTCATTTCTTCCACTTTTCTTCTCTCCTTATGTTTTTCCTTCCTTTCCGTTTGCCTTCTTTCTATCCTTTCTTTCCTTTTTTCAATTGATCTGAAAATCTGAATACAAAAAATCTGGAGATATGAGGTTTTCACCAAATAGCACAAAACTAAACTAATTACTGCTAATACTTGATTACTACTTTTTATATTTAAAAAAAAAATTGAATTCAGGATGTTTTGCTTGTAATCGACTTTTTCTGCACTTTTCCGTTATTGCAAACTAGAAAAAATAAAAATCTATTAATGCTCAGGAGAAACCATTTGCCATTAAAAAAACGTGTTGATTCAGTTTCACATGTATTATTATATTAATAATAATAATTATTATTCTCTTCTGCTGCAGCGTGTTTATTACATCTCATTGGAGTTCTACATGGGCCGTGCCCTCCAGAACACCATGGTGAACCTCGCGCTGGAGAATGCCTGCGATGAGGCCATGTACCAGGTGAGACAAAAAAANAAAAAAAAAAAAAAAAAAAAAAAAAAATTTACGTTATCAAAGCTGGAGTTTGATTCTGGTTATTACTGTGAAAATGACAGAATGATCATTTACTGTTAAACTCCACATGTTCCCCCAGCCTCTGACCTCCCTCAAAACTTTTCCACTTCTCTGCAGTGTCACCCCCCCCCCCCCNCCCCAAAAAAACATGGACACTGCCTTGTGTACTGTGTGTACTTTAAATTCTGTTAATTTATTGGAACATATACTTTTTGTATCAGTGCACTGCTGACACTTTCTGTCCTACCTGCTCACCTTGTCACTTGCTTAGCCAGCAATTTTATTATTAGTGACTTTACTTGTGTGTTTTTATTGTTTCCTCTTTTGTTAATTTTTTTTTTATTGCACCAGGACCTGAGGAATGCATGTTTCATTCTTCTATTCATTTACATGTATAATGTAAAGGAATGATAATAAATCTTTCAATTCCAATTCAATTCAGTTGAACTTATTAATTGAAGCGGTTGTCTCTGCAGGTGGGTCTGGACATGGAGGAGCTGGAGGACATGGAGGAAGATGCAGGTCTGGGAAATGGTGGTCTGGGCCGCCTCGCTGGTAAGCATCCTGCCTTTTTTCTAATGATATACAGTATATATATATATGCATAAGGGCTGTGAATCGAATAAAAAAATAACTAATTAATTGCACAGATTTCTATGATTAATTGCAAAAACTTGTAAACTTGTAATCATTTTACACTGAATCACCAAATTAATGTAGATTAATTCCTTGTTTAAATCCCTGTTTTATCTGCTTTATTGAACTGTTTCTTTAGTTTGTCACAGAAACATGAGAACAACAACTGATTAAGTTGATTTATTTTGTCTTAAAGGAGTAACTTTATTTTGTAATGGTTCCATTGCACTTATTTACATGATATACTTTCTATTGGGTTAACTAACATTTAGAGTTCAGAGCAGAAACTAACTTGGCTGATATGTTAAAAGATGTTTACATGTTATTCATGGCTTCAGCACAAGGTGGTAACTGGTCAAGGTTGACATGTTCTTATAAGGAAAATCATTTTATTCTGAAAAAACTGAATCCTGTTTGTGTCGAGTTAGTTAATGTTGGCTTGAATTAATTCTGCACAGCCACAGAGAGCAACACAGCGCAGTAAAGCTAAAGTGAGTCTAAAAGGCTGTGAAGTTCTTTTTGTTGTTTCTATGTTTTTGATGAATAAAGCCACATCTCAGTTANAAAAGGCTGTGAAGTTCTTTTTGTTGTTTCTATGTTTTTGATGAATAAAGCCACATCTCAGTTAAAACTACAAACTGCTGAGCGACTGTCTGGTTTCAACAAGAGCCATCTGCTAACTTTTTACAGCAAATTTTCCATCTAAAACTTTGATCTTTTTCCTTCTCCATAATTAGTGTGAGCATATAATGTTAGCCACAGCAAGTGGGAGAAAAACAAAAACATTAGCATAGCCTCAGGAAGTGAAAAACGGATGCGTTAATAGCATTAATTTTTTTTTTTTTTTATAAAGCATTTTTATAAAGCATTAAACAGTCCACATTAATCGCAAAAATTAATGCATTAATTTTCCCAGCCCTAATATGTATATTTGATAAAGTCAGAGAGTTTTGATGGCTGACGTCTGTCTTCCTGCTTCAGCCTGTTTCCTGGACTCCATGGCTTCCCTGGGTCTGGCTGCCTACGGTTACGGTATTCGCTATGAGTTTGGCATCTTCAACCAGAAAATCGTCAGCGGCTGGCAGGTTAGATTTTATATTTCATATTCTTATAACCAGAAAAAAAATTTTGTTTTAGTCCTTATTTTTCATACGTCACTCTGCGATGAAAAGCAGTAACATATATATATATAAAAAAAAAAATCTGTGTGAGCAGGAGTAAAAGCTTTTTTTTCTAGTGTTTTCTTCTTAATTTCGCCTTCTTTTACCGCTGCTGTTGTTGTCTTGACCTGCTGCTCTTTGTCATTTTTCTGTTTATAGCTCGGCTCATTCCGCTCGCTTAACGAGTTGTTTTGCTCTGCATCCTGTATCATTATCCAGGTAGAGGAGGCTGATGATTGGCTGCGCTATGGTAACCCCTGGGAGAAGGCTCGTCCTGAGTACATGCGTCCTGTGCACTTCTACGGCAGGACCGAACATCACCCTGATGGTGTGAAATGGGTTGATACTCAGGTGAAGACGTAACTGAATATACACGGATTATACACTAAGAAAGTTGTTTTTGAATTACTATTTTAATCCTGCACATGTAAATACATATATTAAGGCTCAGAGTGTAAAGTAATTTTTTTTTTTTTTTATTTTTATTTTTGTTGCCACTGAGTCTGACTTTTATTTAGTTAAAAATAAGATATGGGAACAACAAATCTGAGCTTGTACAAATTTCTGCCATTTCTACCAAGCGTAAAAATTGTCCTCTTATATCTAGAAAATTCATGATTCTAGAAAAAAAATTCTAAAAATAAATAAATAAATAAATACATCTGTGAGGGAAAATATTCAGGAAACAAATCTTTTACCAGTAAAAAAACATTAAAAGAAATGATAAAATTAAATCACTGACTCTGGAAACATCAATCAATCAATCAATAAATAAATCTAAAGAAAACATCAAGAAAGAAAATCAAGACCAACCAAAAAAAAAAAAAAAAAAAAAAAAACCCCAAACATAAAAGTTCTAGAAAATTCTAGGACACTAGGATTCTCGAAAATATTTAAAAGAAAAACATAAAAATGAAGCCTCAATGAAGTTTCCAGGCTTGGCAGAAATGTCACCAGTAACTTTCCTCATAATCAATTCTGTCGTCTTCTCATTTTTAGAGTAATTTTGAGTTTATCTTGCGTTTTCTTGGTAGGTGGTGTTGGCTTTGCCGTACGACACGCCAGTACCTGGCTACAGAAACAACGTGGTCAACACCATGAGGCTTTGGTCCGCTAAGGCTCCCTGCGAGTTTAACCTGAAAGACTGTACGTGTCCACACATCTTCTATTCTAAATGCTCCAACAGCTGAAATAGAGTTTTTAATTATTTATCTTTTTAAACTTTTACAGTCAATGTTGGTGGCTACATTCAGGCTGTGCTGGACAGAAACCTGGCTGAGAACATCTCCAGAGTGCTGTACCCCAACGACAACGTAAGCAACTTCTGAATCACTACATTTACTCCAGTACCACATATAAGTACAAATTTGAGGGAAAACTTGAAAATTTTGAGTTCTGATTGCTAGTTGAATGCAGCGATAGCCTTTCTTTCCTTGATTTCTTCCATTATTTCCTTCCGTCCTTCCTTCTTCTTTAAGCATGAAAATCTTTAAAATGAATCAAATTGAACTTTAGTTTGACTTTTGAAAACCCTTCTAAAAAAAAAAAAAANAAAAAAAAACTGACGCCGCATTCAAGCCGTTTCATTATTTTATTAAAAACTTCTACAAAATTGAATACACGAAGATTTTCAAAATGCTTAACACCTTATTGCATCATTGGTTTAATATTCTGACAGGAACCTTTATTCCCCATGAGTACTTCTGCTTTCTGTGTACATTTTACTGTGTATATTATATATACTGTATTAATAGAATCATTTTACCACTATATTAATTTAGTGAAATTCACATAACAATTTTCAATAATATAAAATTTACAATGCAGAATTTTTAAGGTATTTTTCTGCTGTAGTAATAATTTTTTTTTTTTTTACTTCAATGAAGGATTTTGAAGGTATTTTTCTGATGTAGTAATGATCTGAGGGTTTGAGTTTTTCCAGCACAAAGTGGTGGTGAGCAGGAAAGTGTAAATGTGATGTCAGAGGTTATCAAAAATGATTCTGAGAGCTCCTCCACCTCATACAGCATCATCATATATCATGCAGAAAGCTGCAGGATCAGAGCTCAGGGAGGACGTGGATTTCCATAATTTGAATCCAGTCTGCTGTTCCTGTCTTCAGTTTTCAGCTCCTGTCTACTATGTTTTTTGTCTTTTTTTCTATCTGTTCTGAGCTCTGACCACCATTGAGAGTCTCTGAGGGCTCCAAAGGCAGGATTTGGGAGATCACATCTAATCTGAGCTTTAACTCAAGTCAGTTTTGATCATTTATCTCCCCGAGCGAGCGAGTGCAGAAAATATGCCAGACTTGATATCTCAGTTTTGTTTGAATTTAACCAGAACGGAGAATTAAGGCATCGAAATATCACGTAGCAAAAAGAATGAATCCTTAACGAGGTCATAAGAGGTCAGAGGTCATTCAATATATATGTAATAGCACATAATAAAATAATCATTTGCTGTTTTACTCTGTCACTGATTTCTATTAACAATTGGGTATCGTAGTAAGTTAATCAATAAACGTTTAATTGATGACATTATTTTCTCTACAGTATTTTTCCACAAAAAAAAAAAAAAAAAAAAAAAAANTTTTTTTTTTTTTTTTCCGTCTTTGTAAACTGAATCTTTGGAGTTTTGAACCGTTCAGGCTAAAATCACTTTTATTGAATACATTTTTAACTTTTTAATTAATTAAATCAAAAATCCAAAGACAAATCAAGCCTCCGGAATCTAAAGTCATACTTTTGAAACAGTTTACACTAAGTTTTGAAGACTTTTTTAAGATTTTCTTTTATTTTTTTATCCTTCTATTTTTTTCTTTTGATTCTTCTATAATCTTTTGATTCTTCTAGAATCAAGAAGAAAATTAAAAACATTTTACAATTTATTTTAACTTTTTGCTAAATTCTTTAAGACCAGGTTTGTTTTTCTAGAATGAAGAATTTTCTAGAAGAACTGATTGAAGACTCCAGAGGGGTAAAAAATTATTTTTTTATTTTTGTTAGAATATCTTTTCCAATTGACCAGAACCACAAGTAGACAATATTATGCAAAGATAATATTTCTTTAGCTTTCTTAATTTAGAACAAAAACCATACATTTCATCACTGGTTTCTAATGAGAATATCATCAGATCAAAAGCTTCTACACTTTCCATTCAGGGAAGTTTAGATGTGAGATTATAAATTATTTTTCTATTTTTCCTAGTCAATAGAAAAATATTAATTATCTAACTATAAAGGCAGCAATCTCTGTCTGCCTGTGGCATCAACATCTCTAGAACCCGGCGCTGTATGAAGTTAATATTAAGAGGTTTATTGCTCAGGACCCAAGGACGTGCAGTGTTGTGAAGTTGTTTGGATGAGCAGCTCTCAAATTGAGCTGTGCCAGTAAAAAGTAGTCCGTGCGGCAGGATACACTCCGGGAAGCAGCATGTGCTCCGGTCCAGTGACACGGTCTCAACCCAACCCCTTACAGCAAACAAAGCTAGCTCACGAGCATGTGCAGAACTAAATGATGGCAGGCTGCGGCGCATACCATAAAGCCCGGCTCAGTCTGAACACACACGTTTTGAACGGCCACTGCACTAGTGTCACTTAATTAGTTAATTCTAAATTCTATCTAGATTTACAAGAATATATTATTGTAGAATTGTGGGTTTTGGTATATGGAAATGGTATGGTATATATGGAAATGAGTATGAGACATTTGGTACAATAGATTCTAAAAGTACTGCAGTTATTAGATCTACAGATCGAAGTACCCTCTTTGGGTTTGTTGAATTCATTTATTAAAGTGAAGAGATTTAAATTGTCCCTGTATAAATACTTGTGACTGACGTAGAAAAGATGTGTATTTGTTTGCACGCTGAACAGAAAACCTCTGTTTACTTGCAGTTCTTTGAGGGAAAAGAACTTCGTCTGAAGCAGGAGTACTTTGTTGTTTCTGCCACCCTGCAAGACATCGTCCGCCGGTTCAAGGTCTCTAAGTTTGGCTCCAGGGAAATCGCCCGCACAGACTTCAGCAAACTACCAGAGAAGGTAAAGAGGAAAACTCCAAGTAAAATCTTCTCTTTGCTAAATCTCCTCTGAGGATGCGGAACAAAGCGGAGGGGGATTTTTGAACATTTTAAGGATTATAGAAATGAGCAGAATCTTGTACCATATTCTGATTTCTTGTTGATATTTAAGATGTACTGAATGTTTTGTGCAGGTCGCCATCCAGCTGAACGACACTCATCCGGCCATGGCGATCCCCGAGCTGATGAGGGTGCTGGTGGATGAGGAGAAACTGGACTGGGACAAGGTGAGGCAGAGGATATCTGACATAATGGCTCTTTCCGCTCTGGATCTATTAAACATGTTGAACTGTGAGACGCCTTCACCATTTATCCACCATAAGCATCCAAAAACCAAAACGCATACGCCAAGATACAGACGGTACATTATTTAACCCTCTGCAGTTAAACCTCACACTGACATGTTGCTTGCTGATTTTTGTAAACTTTCCTTCATTTTTCAGAATATTCTAAAATTAAGTAGAAACTGGTCAACTTTTTATCATTTATTTCAGACTTTTTTTTTTTTTTTTNTTTTTTTTTTTTTTTTTTCCCAAGAATGAAGAATTTTCTAGAAAGATATTTGAGATTTCAGAGGGTTAAACTGATGTCTGCCTTATAGGTCCAAAAAGGTAAATTCCCCCTTTTTTTTCTTTTTTCATTTTAAATTATATTAGTCTTTGGGGATATTTTTGACAGAAAATGCAGAAATGGTTTATGAGTCTGAACAACATATTTGTTGAAAGTATGAGATGCATGCTGATTTTTTTTCCCACATCCACTCCTACATTATTCTTCTGTGTCAGTCTTTAATATTGAAAACATGCAAATCAAGACAAATATGCTGAGAATGGGACAATCAATCCCATTTAATATTTATTTTGCTCTTCTCAATTTAAACATGACAGCTTTTCTTGTTTTGTTTCTTTAGTAGTAACAGGCTCTTTTATCGTAGCTTTTGAATAAGCTGAGTTGATGTGACACGACGTGATAAGTTTCATATGAAAATTTCCTTTGAGCTCAAAGTACCTCAACAAAACACGCTCAAATAACGAGATCAACGCCGTGTAATTATATTCTGCTGCCATCCTGATGAACAAACTTCCCGTCAGCAGACAGTGAAATGATGAGGCTCACCATAGTTAAGTATAGTGTCATTTTCACACTTTTTTTTTCTTGTGTTCCTGCTGGTGCTCAGGCCTGGGATATCTGTGTGCGTACGTGCGCTTACACCAACCATACGGTCCTTCCTGAGGCTCTGGAGCGTTGGCCTGTCGAGCTGTTCACTCGCCTGCTGCCTCGTCACCTGGAAATCATCTATGAGATCAACCGTCGCCATCTGGAGGTCAGCAGTGCACAGTGCAACATATTATCATAATCATAACGTGTCTCGTGCATCATCACAGCTCCTTATTATCATGCAGACACAGTCTCTGCAGGCCTCTTCATCCATCATTTACACGTATCATATTTGAGCATTTTCACAAATAACTGAATCAACTATTTAGTCACTAATAAGGCCTCAATGTATTAAATCAACTAATATAAAAATGCCACCTCAGCACATTTCAGCCTTTTTTTTTTCCACCAAAAAATCATTATTTTCTACATGTTTAAATTTTTATCTTGAGAAAAAAAAATCTAAAAATTCCATCCTAGTTTTCTCACCCTCACATTGATTGTATAGTAAAAGACAAACTGAAATTTTGTGAAACAGTCTGTCCAATACTATCCAGTTTTAATTAGCTGTACAATATTCTGGAAATGTAAATTTGGCACTGCTGTATATTTTTTAATTTTCTAAGCATTTTAGGCCTACACTGTTATATGACAGCACAACTTACTTCACACAAAACTGTATATACACACGTATATACACATACGAGCAGCTGCTGAACACGGAAGTGATGAACACTTTCTCACACACACACACGTGCTCGTACACTGTCAGAAAAACTCATGGTGGCTTAAAGGATGATTATAAATGAGTCCACACACACACACGCACTCAGGTTAACAATATCAAACCTTTTAAAAAGATGAGCTATTCATAAACACTCATGTTGTGTACGATTATACAGCTGTCTGACATCAATATTAGCTTGAGGCTAAACCAAAGCTAATATGGAGGTTCACTTGTGTTCTTTTGACATGTTTTCATGAGAAAAATCTGCTTGGCTCTATTCAACCATTACTTTTCATGCATTCATGCAATTAAAAATATGACCCTTGAGTTCTTTTTTTTGTGTCTTTTTCTCTTTACGTTTGCAGAAAGTTGCTGCTAAGTACCCTGGCAATACTGACCGTCTGCGCCGCATGTCACTGATTGAAGAAGGCAGCCAGAAGAGGATCAACATGGCGCATTTGTGCATCGTTGGTTCTCATGCAGTCAATGGCGTGGCTCAGATCCACTCTGACATCCTCAAAGCTACCATGTACATCCCACCAGAAAAAACACCATGTACTCAATCATATAGCTACAGACCTTTAGACTTAAAGGTCTAAACTGGGTGCTCTCCGCAAGTGTTTTTGAACCCCAAAAGTGTTTTTGTAGCTTTTGTACAGTTATGGTGACAGACTCTCTCCACCTCCCTACACTCGTATTTTTAATGGAATTCATTTGCCAAAAAAAGTGACAAAACTCACAACAAAGTTAAAGATGAATTTGAGTGATAGAACTTTTTTTTCTTCAGCTTTTCTATAGATATCGCGATAATATCATTATCGTGAATTCTTTTGGCCACGATAATTGTGGAGTGAAAATCTGATAACGTGACAGCCCTACTCGGAGTATTTATGTGCTGAATCATCTAGTCTCGTCTTTTCTTCTGCTTTGTAGCACAATCCTTTTTATTTTATATATGTTCTATATAAAGAGGTTCAGCTACATAAAAACAATACTAACACATCTTTGTTTTAACGTGAAAGTTTTGCGTTATGACTTGCTGTTTACATATGAAAATTTAAACCCGACTTCTACTTGCCTTGAAATTCTTAAATACAGCTCTAGAAAAAAAAAAAAAAANAAAAAAAAAAAAAAATCAGAATTCATAGTTACTGTAAATACATGTCTTTAGTGTGTGTGATCATAATGTGACAGTGGAAGTTTTCATAAATCCTCTTCCTCTATAATTTCACGGGCGGCTGTTTCTCCTGATATATGTGATGCTTCGCTTTTGTTCACAGCTTCAAGGACTTCTATGAAATGGAGCCACATAAATTCCAGAACAAGACCAACGGCATCACTCCTCGCCGCTGGCTGGTCATGTGCAACCCTGGCCTGGCTGAGGTCATCGCTGAGGTCGGCAACACACACACACACACACATATTACGCTGAATTTATTAGGGAAGCTGCAGTGACTCTATTCTAAATTCACTTCTTGTTGATTTTTTTGTTGATTAGAGAATTGGTGAGGAGTTTATTCGTGACCTGGACCAGCTGCAGCGTCTGAGGGAGTTTGTGAATGATGAAGCTTTCATTCGTGATGTCGCAAAAGTGAAACAGGTAATGTAACTTATGGTTGTTTTTATCTCAAACCTTTGGGATAAATGCTGTTGAGCTATGATAAATAGATATTGGAGAGTCTATGTAGGTTTATTTTCTCTGGCATGTAAGGTTTTTTTTTTTTTAATTTCAAATTGTCATTAGCTTGTATTTTTTTCTATGCCTGAATGCTATTGTATTGCTTTGTTTTTTGTTTTGTTTTTTTTGAATGTAGGAAAACAAGTTGAAGTTTGCTGTTCACTTAGAAGAGCATTACAAGGTGAAGATCAACCCCAACTCCATGTTCGACATTCAAGTCAAAAGAATCCATGAATACAAGAGGCAGCTGCTCAACTGTCTGCACATCATCACCTATTATAACCGTACGTCTGCTGCACCGTTCAACTTCTCTGCACCAACATTAAAGGGTTGTGTCTGATGTTTTGATGTCTCCTCAGGCATCAAGAAGGAGCCAAACAAGCAGTGGACTCCAAGAACTATCATGATCGGGGGAAAGGTTTGTAGTTTCGCTGTAAACTGGGTTCTAGTTTAGTTATCGGTTTACCTCCATCCAATTTGTTTTGTCTGTCGGTTAGCATGACGTCTCCAAACCTAAAGAGATTCCTGTGACATTAATGTAAAGTCAGACCACAGGATTAAGAAAAAAACTGATGCAGGATCATGCAGAAACATGTTCTGGCATTCATGGTTTTCAAACTTGCATGACAACCAATCATGATGATTCCCATTTCTTTGATCCCACTGGGTTGATCTTCGTTCTAGTCTTCACACATATCAGTTGCTTAGATTTTTCCACTTCATAAAACAGGAATGTTCCTCCGTACAGCCATCTCCTGCTGGAATTGGCAGCTATGATACTTCATGGAGGAATCATACAGGTGCCAATCCTTCCTCACCTCCTCTAACTCGCAAGCAACCCTTAAATGCAGCCTCTACACACAGCCGTTTTGCCCACAATTATGTCCAAAAATCCACAAATGTGGTACACTGCATGTCTGAATGATCATGAAAAAAAGATCCAAAGATCCAGTTTGACATAAAACCCCATAACTCTTGAGTGGATAGTGAAATTCCAGCTACATTTAGATGATGTGCAACTCTTGGCAATTTGATAAAAATCTACGTGAAATTTTTATGCCCATAACTAGATGATCTGTGTGAAACATTTAATTTAACAATGGAAATTATTTAAATTTTTTTGATGCAGATCTTATTTTGCATTAAAATATACATAGCAGTAGCCTGTCAAGCTGATTGGCTAATGGTGGTCATGATTTTTGGAAAATACTTAAGGGGGAAAATTATAGCTTTTTATAAGTGTGCATGATTCATATTCAAAAATGCACCAAAAATTTTTAAATACTGTCTGTTATTAAATTAAGTGGATTGATGTGGAATATCTGCTCTCAATATTTTAAACCATTTAGATGATTATTTCTGTAACTTGCAGGCTGCTCCTGGCTACCACACCGCCAAGATGATTATTCGTCTGATCACAGCTATCGGTGAAATTGTCAACAATGACCCTGTGATTGGAGACCGTCTCAAAGTCATTTTTTTGGAGAACTACAAAGTCACACTGGCTGAGAAAGGTAGCTGACAAATTCCCTCCCCTTTGTGTTTTTTTCCACCGTCTCCAGCGAGGCCGAAAACACACATATGCACACAAAACAACACTTTGTTTCTGTCTTCCTGCAGCCATCCCTGCAGCCGACCTGTCAGAGCAGATCTCCACAGCCGGCACCGAGGCCTCTGGCACCGGTAACATGAAGTTCATGCTGAACGGAGCTCTGACCATTGGTACCATGGATGGAGCCAACGTTGAGATGGCCGAAGAGGCTGGCGAGGACAACCTCTTCATCTTCGGCATGAGGGTCGAGGATGTTGATGCTCTTGACAAGATCGGGTAAGAAAGTGAAATTCTTCTGTCCCTCCACTCATTCCTTGGTTGTTCCTTGCTTGTATTCCATCATGCTTCAACTACCATGAAGATTATATAAATATAGAGATTATAATTTTATAGAGTACGTTAGAGCCAGTTTGATTATTATCTTTGATTTTTTTGGTGTCATTTTTCTTTTTTCTAAATTAAAAGATGTCATTAGGAATTCTGACTTCTGATTAAAATTTTTTTGAAGCATTTTTTTATTTTAAGTGGAAGACTCAAAGGCTCTCTGAATCTCCTCATACACGTATTATAAGGTATAATTTAGAAGCTTTAATAAAGAAACTTCAACAAACACAGCAGCAGCAACACAATCAGGCTTACAGTATGCTTTGATGCCACACAAGGGGGTGGGGGTGGCTTTGTTAAAATAATTAAAAAAGTTCATTTTCAGGTTATTAATTTTGATTGGAGAATCAAGTTCTTGGCTTTCTCGGGGGNATGAGAGGGAGTCAGGGGACATGTGGAGCTTTGAGGGGTAATTTCATGTTCATGTAACTCAGCTGGTTGGGTTAAACACCGATGCAATCATACTACTGATTATAATCCTTGGAATAAAAACCTGTCATGGACACAGGTAAGGATCTNCAATCATACTACTGATTATAATCCTTGGAATAAAAACCTGTCATGGACACAGGTAAGGATTCATTAAGGCCTATAGAGTTTGCAAATGGTAACACAAGTTGTATTTTACACGTTTGGTTCATGCTGGATGAGTAAGTGATGCAAATGTATTTAATGAGTGGAAAATCTGTCTTCATGATACAAATTCACACAACCGAGTTTATTCCTGCAAATGTTCATGTTCTGGTGATGCACAGTTTCAGCGTTTTTCTCAAACAGTTTGAGGTATTTCTTCCTGACAGGCTCAGCTTGTTTTTTTTGTTTGTTTTTTTTTCCTTTGCTCAGACAGTTTTGTCTGTAGCTCAGCGTCTTCATCTCCTGTGATGTCTGTGAGGAAGACAGCAGTTACAGCGATGCTAAAAGATTTCATCAATACTCAACATATGCTAGAGCAGCTATTCTCCTTATCCTCACTGCATCAATTTAGTTTATATTTATGTCTAAACTTCTGCACTGCAGCTACAAGCTGCTAAAGAATGAGGAAGCATTTGTCCAGATGCACCACTGATTTCATTACTTAGCTCTAGAAAGTTAAAGTCCAGAGAAATGCTGCTGCTTTAGCCATTCAACGATGCAATCCCACATGACCTGTGAATATTTGACATTCTGACTGCAGCAACCCCAGCAAACAAAAAAGCATCTCCACAGGCTAATAAGAACAAGATACTCTGATTCCACCTGATGAAACACCTCCATCGTTGCACAGATATATGATATATGAACAGGTTTGGTAGCTGGGTGAAACCTGCATCTGCCCAGACACAGATTATTTCTTTGTGAATCGTCAAGTAACTGCAGCAGCAAAGTTGAGCTTTTGTTTTCCTGAATTTATTGTTTATTTGTTTTGTGTTGCTTAGATACAACGCCCAAGACTACTACAACCGTCTGCCTGAGCTCAAACAGGCTATTGATCAGATTGGCGGAGGTTTCTTCAGCCCAAAGCAGCCTGACCTGTTTAAAGAAATTGTCAACATGCTGATGCATCATGACAGGTACAGACACACCTGACAAGAGTGTAAACAAGCATGTTCATCCATACACTAATCGTGCAGACAAACAAATTCATACATACACTAATTTTGCCCATATGAAAAATAACACACTGCTTTTCAGGTACACAAACATCTAATATATGTGTATATGTATGTGTATATATATGCATCTGTTGCATGTTTATAGATTTTTTTTTTTTTGTAGAATATCCTTCATGCAATGTAATAACTTTGTATTTTTTCCCAGCAAATTAATTGCAATATTTTGTGCACAGATTCAAGGTGTTTGCTGACTATGAAGATTATATTAAATGCCAGGAGAAAGTCAATGTTCTGTACAAGGTACGTTCATATAATGCATATATTCAATGTCTGCACGGTCAGGATGTAATGGTCTTTATTGCCTTTAGAGTCATGAGATCCTAATATCTGTAATATAATGCAGGCAGACTCAGAGGTAATAATGTAGATCTTATGAATCTCACATCATCATTGTCAACCTCTCATCAGAACCCTAAGGAATGGACCAAGAAGGTGATCTACAACATTGCCGGTAGTGGCAAATTCTCCAGCGATCGCACCATCGCCCAGTACGCTCGTGAGATCTGGGGTATGGAGCCCACTCTGGAGAAACTCCCTGCCCCCGATGACATACAATAAACAGTCCAGCTGACATCTCACACACACACACACACACACACACACACTTCCCTGTNCATACAATAAACAGTCCAGCTGACATCTCACACACACACACACACACACACACACACTTCCCTGTCCTTCACACACCAGCATCCAATTAGAACCAACATGGTAGATACTTAATGGTAAAAGCCTCCTCAAACCCCCAGTTCCATATTGGCTATGAATACATGACTGCAACATCTCATTTTTTAAACATTTTTCATCTCTTCATCAACATCGCAGCAGAATTAAAGGTAGTTTAAAATGGGTTTGCTGTAGTTACTGTCAGGCTTGAAGAAATGGCTAATTTGTAGCCTGTGGAAGTGGGGAGAAGAGCTGTGTGGTGGGCTTCATGAATTTATTGGTAATATTTTTTTAATATATTTCCACTCAGAGCTGCTCTGAATAAATTTGTCTTAAATATCATCAGTTTGTATGACTTTTTTTCAGTTGTTTACAGTCACTTTCAAGAAAAATTATGTGTTTGCAGGTCGCAGGCTCATTACTTTTATAAGATGAAGTTGAGAGCAAACAGGAGCAAATTTTACAAAATAGTAAATCAGTGTATCACAAAAAACAAAAAAACAAAGATTAAAAAAAAAAATCTCTGATAAAGTTACAACATAACTTTCTGCAGCAGACCAGTAACAATGACAGGAATTTGATCCTTTGCCATTGAAAAACATTCATATTTGTATTCAGGTAATTGGCTTCAGCCAGACAACGTAAAGTTTGAAGTCTGTGGAACTGATGTGTTTTATTGTGGGCTGTTCCTGATAAACTCTGTCCGTTACAGCAGCTTTACTCCACAACTATAAACCACAACGTCCAACAAACAGCAACCATCCAAGAATAACACGGGTTACTGTTTCCCAGAATGACAGGCAGGAAGTTAAACATTTCCCTGCTGCATTTATGCTATAGGCCTGGTTTGGTGGAAAAATCGCACTTCTAAAAAAAAAAAAAAAAAANAAAAAAAAAAAAAAAAAAACCAGTATATTTCTACTTTCTGAGACAGACAGATTTTGATTCCTGATAAAACCACTGTGAATAAATGGCAGTGCACAACCTATAAAACAGCTGCTTATGTACAAAATATTTTATATATTTTATATACATTGTACTTCAAGTCACCTGTAGGAGATGCTGTTGCTCCCAGAGAAAGATGAGAGGAAATTGTGTGGACGAAACAAGGCTACTGAAGTATTTTTTATGCATGGACACACACATACACACAACAAAAATACTGCAGGAATTTACACTAGGGAGATTTTCACAGTTGGTTTCATGCAAACTGAAGCCAGGCAAAAGAGAAATGCAGGAAAAAAGTCATTTTGTTTCCACGAGAGTCCTAAAAGTGTTATTTTCTGCAAAACAAGTAATATCTCCCAGCACTGAGAGATTATTTTAAATTGCTCCCAGGACAAATCATTTTGTTTCATATTAGTGTCAGTATCTTCATTAAGGCATCAATTATTTTGGAACTCGTGCAAAAAAATGACTTGAGAAGAAGAATTTTTGGAGAGCAGCACCGTATGAAGAAAAGTATATAAACTTCATTCAACGACAAAGCAGCATCAGCAGCATCAAGAGACAGCTGAGCAAAAAAAACAAAAAAAAAAAAAAAANTAAAAAAAAAAAAAAAATCTCTGCACCCCTAGAATCCTTAATGGAAGCATAATTGTTTGATAACAAATGAGCCAAACAATAAAAAAAAGATAAGCAACAGAATAATGTGGATTTGTAATTTTTGCAGAAACTTGTAGAATTTTAGCTTAAGTTAAATGGTGGATGTAGAAAATATGAACAGCTTTGTAAAAGCAATACAGAAATAAAAACAATTATTTTATATTTTGGATTTAGATTTTATGTTTGGAAGTACTGTTTGAGTTATTCTATTTTGGGAGACTTTCTACCATAAATGTGACCCCATGTCCAAACAAAAAACATCTGGATCTGGATGCCGATGGAGATCAGCCTCAAAATGTAATCGAATCTTTCTTGATTCATCGACATGGCAACAAAATTTCATCAAAATTTCTACTTTCTGAGACAGACAGGCAGGCAGGCAGACAGACAGACAGAGTTGATAGAGGAGAAGAAGAAGAAATGGCTTTTTGATTCCTGATAAAACCAGACTAAGAGGAGGACTCAAAGGTTACTTGTGAGCATGATGCACTGAGTTGTGTTTGGTTGTAACTATTAACAGAGCGAGAGCATGTAATAAGTCAACGTGACTTCAGCATTAAAGGTTTAGTGCTGCCAGATAAAACCGTTTCTTCAAAGCTTGTCTGAGTCTAACAGGTGTAAAGTCCAACCTGCATTAACATCTAAGAGTTTCAGGTGACCACGAAAAAAAACCAAGGACATGATATTTACATCTGCTCTCATGGATTTAAGTTTATCTGATGGTGATGAAAGCAGAGAATCAGCAGCATCACTGCGTTTTCCTATCATCCAAACTGCTACAATACTCCAGTGAAAATTCTAGTGAAACAAAATTAAATGAGTATTAGAAATGAAACATACTGAAGTATCAAAAGTAAAAGTACCCATCGTGAAGAATGGTCCAAGTGTTAAACATGAAGGTTAAATTATTGATGTAATGTGTACACATATCGTAAAAGTTAACACGTTAATAATAAAAATCCACAAAATGTGCGAATTAGCTCACATCTTCAATTTTAAAGTTTGGAAAGTTGTCATTTTTATTCTAAAATCATGAAACTGTGGCAGGAAAAACACAAGACAAAACTCGCTAGAATTGAAGATGAAGTTTTTCATATGCTTATGTTGAAGATACAAAGTTTTTCACTCAAAAACAGAGATACAAAGTTTTTCATTCAACACCATAAAAACAACGCATGTCCAGTTTTTGAGATTTTGATGCTCTCAGCTCAAATAAAGAACTTAATCATCATCTTTTTCTTCCTAAAACCCAGGAGATAACAAAAAAGTCAGTGTGCCGCTGAGCTGAAATACAAGCTTTTTATCTGACAACAGTGATATTTCACATTTTAAATACAGCATCAGATGGAGTAAAAACTACAACATCTTCCTCTGAAATGTGGTACAAAAGAAAAAAATGGAAATATTCAGTAAAACACTTGCAAATTTTCGAGTTTTAAAACTCGAAAATTTGCCAGTTTTAAAAGTCTGTGTGCTTAGGATATTTCAATGATTTTTGCTAAAAGCCCAGTATTTCTTTATTGCTAAATCCAATGGAAAAGTATAATTTAATTTGCTTTTAGCGCAAAATCATCAAATTATCACCAGCATACAGACTTATAAAACTGGCAAATTTTCGAATTTTAAAACTCGCAAATTTTCCTGTTTAAAAACTCGAAATAATGCCCCCTGGTTTTTTTTTTTTTTTTTTTTTTTTTTCATCTTATATGGCTCTAATACGCCATGGTAGAGATACCATAAGAATAAAAAAATATATTTGGGATGAAGATGAGTTAAATACACACGGAAAATGTATCTTTGTGTATGTTTGAGAGTTTTTTGGGTTTTTTTTGTTATTTTTTTTTTTTTTTTTNTTTTTTTTTTTTTTTTTTACTTTAAAACCCTCAGACTGTTAAAACACTTGAGAGAGCAGCAGAGTTTTCTGGAAGTTTGTCTCACAACTGAAAAAGCGGGAAGTATTTTGTTTTGGTGAACGTGCAGCTTCATTCAGCCTGACGACCCATGCTGCTCGTTACACCAGAGTGCACGTGCTTCAACACCAATCATCAACACATATCATCAGGACAGAAAGAGCAAAACCTCTCTCATTTTGCACGCATCTCCTCCATCTACCCCATACAAATGATATTTATATAGAAATACATCAAATAAATACACACTGGACTGCATAAAAGAAATAGATGAATGCTGAAGTTCTTTTACTTTTTTATTCTCAGTTCAAACTCTCACCCAGTAGAATTCTCTTGTATAATGTCAGTTCATGAACTCATGTCACTTCACGAGTCGTTCCGGTCACTTATTGACCACAAATCCTACATGAGAAAGAGCGAACAGAGTTACATCAGCTAAATATGGTTGTTGAATATGGTTGAATAGTTATCGGCATGCTTGCGACATATAAAACGCTCACTTATTGTTTCTGTTCTCATTGGTCCAGTGTTCCATTTCTCTATTAAAGAGTCACTCAGTAAACTCATTTCTGTTAATTCTGATTTTTTTTTTTAAAGTAAACATAGAATAATCAATCAATCAATTTGCTGCATACTCACATACAAATATGCACACCCACACAAACACACACACACACACACACACACTTGACAGTGCACCCTGTCATCCTGTCACACTCAGTAACCAATAAAGAGCACGGAGTGTGTGCGCATGCACAGGAGGAAAAGCCGTGCACACAGCTTCACAATGACAACGTGCTTTTCTACCTCAGAGTTCAGCCAAACGAGCCGCTAAAAC